>WBMZ01016120.1:0-22362 GCA_013400975.1 Atrichornis clamosus
AGCGGGGCCGGCCCCGCGCCCTCCGGCCGCCCCGGCGGGTTCGCTCCGCTCGGGCCGGTGCCGGCGGCGCGGGCCGACCCGCACAGATGGGCTCCGCGGGGCTGTTCGGGCTGTCGAGGACTTGGAGCCACGCTGTACCACGGACGCAAAAACGCACCGCGGAGAGTTACACCGGGTTTTGTCTGTGCGCGTGTGTTACGGGTCCTGTGCAAACTCCTACAAGTGTGTTCAATGTCATGTGTGGGTTACACCTCGCTGGTGTACGCAGGGCTGAGGACCTTTGAGCTAAGGTTGGGTATGAGGCTCTGCTGTGCCCTCGTACTGATTAGTGGGAGGAAAAAAAAAACCCGAAAAACCAAACAAACCTTGGTTGACCTCATTTGATTTTATTAATTTTTTTTTTTCCTTGTGGCCAGAGCAGAATGCTCTGGTTCCAGCCTGTGAAGTGGATTCCACCCCACAAGCTGTAAAACTGCACCTGAGTAAGGAGCTCGAAACAAGTTCAGGCACTAAATCAGGCCCAGAATCAGCAGGGACAAAAGGTTAATTAGGTTGGCCAACCAATTGTACATCTGACAGCCAAGCTGAAGTGGACAGGTGTAGTGTGAAGGAAATAGCACAACAGTGGGTACTGAGATTAGCAGTCTCTACTGTACATTTATAAATTTATTTTTAAGGAACCCTGCTAGTTTGCACATTCAAAATACTGAAGTCATTTCATGTGTCTCTTTTTGTTTAACAGACACTTTCTGCTATCTCTTCTGCTTCCTCCCTGCCCATCACTCTCTGATCACCAAGTAACAGACTTGAACCTGCAGTCTTGTGAAACTAGAGAAAGTTTGGTTCTTCACAGGAACCCTAGAGAACAACTTGAACACTAATAGATAAACCCTTGGGAGCTTTGAACTGAGACTAGCAGTGCATCTTTACATGTATGCTGCTGCAGTGTAACGCCAGAGAGGAACCAACCAATTTTATAGCAAGCATCTTTTGAAAGGTATATCATATCCAACCCTGATGCAAAAGAAAGTTCTCTGAATCAGAAAACATAATCTCTGACTTCCTGGTTGTAAATCCGTAGAATTGAAACAGGAAAGAAGTAGCTTTCTTGGAAATTGATTTTAGTTGTCACTATTCAACAGGTTGGATTATGAGGTTAAACCTTTCTGTAATAAACGAACATACTTCAGATGACAATTGTGATTCACTCCATTTATCCTTTTTTATTAAGAGACAAGATTTGCAGGAGGAAATAGTACTATTGCTTGGGCCAAGAGTTGATTAAACGAAGGAAGCCTTAGAGTACATAAACTCTCCATCAGCCTATCATAGCATAGCATCCCTACCACTCATTTGCTGTGAGCACTATGCTGAAATGAAAATTGGCAGTGCTGAATTCTTCTCCAAATTATGATGATTCTGGAAAGCTGTATATTTTTCTAGTCTTTACAGCATAATTTACAACTCACCTTATTCTGTATTCTAGTTTTCTCTTTCACTTTATTGCTTTATGTGTCCTCTTTCAGTTTATTATTATAAATACATTGAAAAAAGGGTGTCATATTGTCTCTTCTGTATCTTGTTCGATTAGGACTACAAAACTAAACAGTATGAGATTGAATCCAATCTGAAGTACAACCTTTTCTTGCTAATTTGTTTGTATAGAGAGAGATTTGTGTATGTGTGTGTGAGCTATGTTTTCCCATTTCTTTTATTTTCCTCAAAATGAGAGTAAGGGTAAAACTTTCAGCAGCAGCACACAGGTCACCTGGGTTTGTAAATCCCATTTTCAAGACTATTTTAGGAACTTTTAAGAATTTCGGAGTGGCTTCATCTTATCAGCACTTAGTGCCTATCATTTCTGAGAAGAGGACTTGGGGTTTCTGAGTACTTTTGAAGCATTTGCTCTTGGTTCCTAAGAGTAATCTGATGATGTGTAATGTGTGATATCAGTTCTGAGGCAGAAAGGACTGCGTGAAATTTATCTCTCAGTTTATTCTCTGTATTCCTTTCCTTGCAGCTGTTTGGAACTATAGTCTGGATTTTGGTCGCTTCTACCCGAGTTCCACTGCCACTGCTGCAGGGATGGGTAATGTTTGTGGCAGTGACTGCATGGTTCCTGTCCATTGTGTTCCTCTCCGTTTTCCTCTTCGGTTATGCAAGTAGATTTGCTGTCAACTGGAACCAGGCGGTAAGATTTTTTCTTTATTTAAGGATTCCCTTTGTTTTATAAACTGAAAATTATTTAATGAGAAGTGCTGATCCTAAGTCTTAAAACCTGGCCTTCTGTTTTAGCAGAAAGTTTTTCAAACAGAGGAATTCAAAACTAGAAGAAGAAAGAGCAGGGTTACAGAGATGACAGAGGAAATACAGGACCTGTTTTATGGAGGCTGAAGGAGCTTTTGAAGCTCTTTGAAGGAGCGTACCTGTCCTCTGTGAGCACATAAAATGTGTGAGCAGCAGGAAGAGGACTAGTTTAACAAGGTGTGACTACGAATTGGTTTAAATGGACAGAAATTATTGTGGACTGGAAATCAGAAAATACTTCGTGACTCTTAGAGAAGTGGTAGTAACACCGTGTGAATAATGGGATGTAGACTGATACATCTAATGTTGTAAAGGATGCATTTATGAATATACTGTGTGATGTGGTTGTCTGAGAGAGAACAGACTGGACTTTAGCATCCAGAAGGTCCCCTCCAGTTCCTAAGAAAGTCTGCTGGTGACTTTTGGGTCAATTCTTCAAAGCTAGGGCAGCAATGGTGAGTGGCTGTTAGACCTTGTTGTCAAAGATAGAATAGCCTGCAGTACGATATAGCTTAACATCTTACTAGGAGACTTAACGTGTTTATCTTTCTTAGAGGAAGCTTGGTGACACTGCAGATACAAGTATACTCTGCTCAACTTTTCATTGTGAAGACAAAGCCTGATTCTTGCTGTAATTGATTGTTATGGCTTGTGCCAGTAGTTCTCAAAGACTGTAGCTTCCTTTTGAAAAAGGGAAGTTGTTTGCATTAGTTTTTGCCAACCACATGGATACCTCAGGTTATTGACTGCTAATTTACACGCTCCTTTGTTGTCATTAACTGGTTTTTACTTTGAGATTTTAGTATTCAAGTAGTTGAGCATAAGATGATATCACACTCTCTTGTATTACTGGAAGTGAATAATAAGAGGTAGCAAAACTGTGATCAGAATTTTTAATTTTCAAAAAACTTCTTCCAAAAGAACTGCAACTTCTAAAATACTGAAGTATGGCTGTCTGTAGCTGCTGATCATCTTCACCTTCCTCCTACACACCTTACTTTTCCTATTGACACTTTCCTTGATCCTAGCTGGAATTGCATGCTTCAGTATCAACATCTGTGGAGATTTATCTGTTGGTAAACTGTTCACAGACAGTCCCTTAAAACAAAAGTTCTTTAAAGCAAATCATTAAGCTGCATGAGTTTGGAGCTCTGATAACTTCAAAGCCCATTACTGGTAACAGACTGGATTCTATTTAAAACAAACTTCAGCACTCTGATAGTGAATAAACATACATACAGCGTCAGCTTTCCAGCACAATACAGGCAGTAATTAGGCTAATAATGAGTTACAATCACAGAGACCTTTACAGGGATTTATGCTGCAACATCCTCACAAATTATGATGCAACAAAGCCCTTGAGCATGTGCATAACTAAAGTAAATTAATAGTGTCCTGGGTTTCATTGAAACTGTTTGCCAATTTACAATCATGCATCTATTTAAGAGTTACTGGATAAGGACAAAGCCTTTTATAGATTGAAAATGCTATATGAATTTCATAGCAATTGTGTGTTACACATTGGTTACTTGATACTGGCAGTGATTTGTTGCACTGTTAATTTTCTCACCTTGTATATAATAAATTGCTGGAAATCTTTCTATGCCAGGAAATTGATATGTGACTTGCATAAAAACTGCATCTGTAACTTCATCTAAAAAGCTGTTATAACTCAGTCAACATCTTAAATGAATGCAGAGGGAATAATTTTATCTCTAACTTGGTAGCTGAAACCCAGCCCCTTCCAGGTGTCGACAAAAATAAGACTAGATGCTTTACCACTATTTTCAGATACCCAAATGTTTTGTAACTTGTTGGTACTAAACATTTTAGCAGCACTTGACAAGTTGGGTTCTTTTACCTTCTGTTGCAAATAAATAATTAATTACTGAAAACACTAAAACTATTTTTGTTACTATAAATGCAACCCTGCATTTAGAAATACGTTGTAAGTATATCTTCTAATGCTAATAGAGATATTTAAAAAATAAGACAGTACACAGTGCAAAAGATGGACCTTAGGGAGCTACATTGCTCAGTACATCAGTGTATTAAACCAGATGGTATCACAAGTACTGCCCTTTACAGTCTGACTCACAACACACTCATTTACAAAATTAGATGTGAACTAACTTACCATGCTGATCTGATGGTATTTTGCATACACTTTGCATGAAGTTTAAATGATTATACAAGTGTGGAGGCAAGGGAGATTTAGGCACCATTCTAATAATTACTAAAATCCAAAAAGCTGTTCCTCATAAGATCTTGAGGTTTTTGGTCACAGAAACCATAACCATGTAAATCTGAACCTTACTGATGCTACATAGCTTCACTGTAATGGCTGCCAGGAAAGGAAATTAGAGGGTTTGGCAGGAGAATGAAGGAAATGAAAGAGTGTCTCCTTAAAATATCTCTCCTATATGCAGTCAGTCCTGATCTAAGTGGAATGGGGAACTGTAGTATCAGCTTATATCACAACTTATCAAAACTGACTAGGGTATGATTTAAGTAGCTTTAGCTGCAATCAAATATGGAACAAGTAGTGAGCTTGAAAAGAAAATTCTTTCAACAAAAAGAAAATCTCATATCTTTGAAGAAACTGCATTTCTCTAGACAGGGAAATGCAGCACATTCTCACTTTGCTCTCAGGCAGGCAGAAGATAAGGATGTCACACAGTAATTTCTAGTGCAGGCGAGTGCTGTCTGCTGGACACACATAACGCATCCTGGATTCTCTCTCTAGGCATGCTGGTAGTCCATTGCACTCAGGTGAAGATGAAGTTCACAAATAATTCATTAGTACTGGAGATAGACTGTATATCATGGATATCATCAAAAAGCATAGATATACTTGTGTATATTTTCAAAATCGTGTCTGTGGCTTTTGCAGACCTGCACAGGTATAGGCCCAAAGTATATGTTGTATGCATCAAGAATTGAACGCAGTGCAAATGTCAGCTGTTCAGACTGAACAACAGAAGGAGATGTTCAAAGAATATTTTAGACATTTTAAAACCGTACTGGAACATGCCTTAGGTCTTGCTGCTCTAACACTGGACTCTGAAGTAGAAGCTGCAGAGGCAGCAGACCTTTTTCATGTGTGTCAGTAATAGAACCCAGAAATGAGAGGTAGTTGTTTAAACCTTATGTTCAGTTAGCATTTACCACAGGGGAGGGAATTGTTTAGAGAGGACCAGGAGAGAAGCATATTTAACGTAAATCCTAAAACCTGTCCTCTCAAATCTCAGGCATTTTATTCCACAGTGTCATGAAGAACTATCAAATTACTGAATATTGGGTAGATCCAAGTCAGAAAGAGTTGAGTAAATGCCTCAATTCTTGGATTCTGATTGTGTTGGGAACTTGGATGTTTCAGCTCTGTCAAGGCTGAGGTGTTTCTGGGCATTTAGAGAAGCAAAATTTAAGCATGGAGGGAGCATTTTTGGAACTTTGGTTATAACTGAGAATGGATTTATGGGACTGGAAGATTGTATTGTACTGCTTGAACTGTGATAAAAGTGGCCTGTATATGTCTTCTTTTTTATCTGTATGAAGGGAGACTTCTGTAAGCTCCAATAACTTTAAAGTGATCTGTAAGGTCAGCATGTGTACATAAAGATGAGCATGTGCCTCTTAATTTGAAAGAATATAAGGTTTGGGGAGAGGGAGAGCTGCCCTATATCGCTGATGACATTAGTGAGTTCCTTATAATTGCAAGCAGCTGTGAAAACATGTCCAGGTTAAGCTCTCGGATGGATTTAACACTGCTTATCTCAAGTTAGTGTTACCAGTTCTTGTTTCATGCTTCAGTGTTGGGTTTCGTTTGTACTGAGATGAGAAGAATTAGATATGTATTGCAGCCCAGACTGATTCTGTTATTTGCTTTTCAGGATTTTATTTTCCATGGGGCTACTTTTGTCTTTTATTTTGGAGCTTTTCTGCTACAAGCAGCAACTACATCTCTGCATCACTTTCCCCGCAAATTCAATTCCACCGCACAAGAGAGGATTCTAACTGGTCGTGAATATAACATAAGCATAGCAGCCTCGGTATGTATTCTTGTATCCGGGGAACAGAAGTCTGTAGCAGCCTCTTGGAGCCAGCCATTCAACTTGGGAAATTAACAGCAAGCTGGAATAGAAGGAGGAGCTGTGAGAGAAAGGATTGCCTTTGAGAGCAGCAAATAGTATCTAACAGCAACATACAAAATAGTAGTATAAGCTGAGGCTAATATGATAGCTACTCTTCACCATACTGTAGAGTTGCTACTCTTCACTGCAGTATTTTAAATATATGATCACTACACTGTAAGATTTTCAGACAAGGTATTTTGTAAAATCAGTGTTGGTTATTAGGAGAAAATGATAACAACTGAGCCTTCATCAGAGGATGAGGTATGAAATTCACACCTGAGCTCAAAATTTGTTGCTTTTTTTATACCATTTAGATAGTCCTGAACATGCCATGGAGATAAAAAAATTTGGACTAGGTCTTTGTGAAGCTGCACATATGTACTTTCCACACCAGACGTAAGAGTTATCTGCCAGGACCCTTCTGTCTCTTACTGCAATTATTAGAGTGCTTTTCTTGATAGCTTAAGATCAGAATGCATTTTTCTCACTGTAGTTGCATCATCACTGAATGATGTGGGTGTGCATCACCACACATCACCAGATATACATCACAAAATATACCAGGTTTTAGTTCTCTCCCAGTCTGGACTCTTCAGCAGCAAGTAGAGGTGTACCAGGTAGGCTTAACTTAACAAACTGAAACGACTGCTCTTATTTTTTTGTTTCATCCAGAGGGTCTTGCATACCTCAGGGTTTATTTAGCTTCTAAAACCCTCTGTGAATATCTGTTGTACTTAAAACTACGAGAGCCATAAATTTTGCACATTAAATACCTTCAGTTCATGTTAACATGAAAACAGATGAACATAAGGTGTAAGGTTCACATTCTCTCAGCAAGAGGAGAATAGAAAGGAGAAGCCTTTTGCTTTGACAGGCCAGTCTCTGAAGAGGTGAAGTGGGCATGTCAGTGTCCCAAGGCCAGAGTTCCTCACCATCACCCACCTGCCAGTAACACACTCAAGCACATCTGGACCCTGTGTGGCCATGTGGCACAAGGACAGGGGTGGTGTCTCATAGCTGTGCCTGATCTAAGGGAGGTCTTCATACTAAGCAGGTATCTCAAATTCTACCCTTCAGTGTACCTCTTCAGTCCTAGTTAAGTGTGTTCAGATCCCACTGAATATATGGTCACTTCAGTCATTCTGTCTGGTAACAGGATACCGGGCACTCCAAGAGACCATTTCCCTCTTCCATTCTACTTTTTTTAAGGGAGAATTCAGTTCTTCAAGTCCCTCAAATCCCTGTCAAGATAGGGGAGGAGGAATCTCTTTTGTAACTTGACTCAGTATCTTTAATTAAGAGATGTTGGAAAATGGTGATTCAGATAACTGTAGTCTTTAGTGTCTTTGCATTTTTTGCAAAAGTGTATATTTAGGAAGTCTGAACATACAGAAAAAAAATTTTGATCCTTTGAAATACTTAATTAAAACAGTCCTGTGAGCTACATGACAAAAAAAAAAGACTTTTAAAAAATGATCTCTTTTAAAATTACTTCAATATACCATGATAAAAAATGTATTTGTTAATTTTTTACAGATGATAGTTCTATGGTATAGCATTTATTAAAAACTTTAATTAGTCAAATTAACACTTGCATGTAAAGCAAGGGATAGGTTGTTATTGAATTCATATATTAGAAGAAACAGAATCCATTGTTAGCACTGGACAATATGAGAAATGTTTTTTCAGAAATTCAGTTTCTCATTTCTTCTGTCCAGTGTACATTCCATATTCACTTTCATTGTGGCATGACCTTCAGTTCAAATCTATCCAGTTCTGTTCTTGCCGAGGAGTAACTTCCCTGGCATTGCTCAGGAACTTGTTCTAATGGTTGGATATCTGGTCAAGGAGTTTTCTGTATTTCTGCAAGTAAAAGACTGTTTAGAGGGATCTCTTTTTTGATGTTTGCTGGTAAAGGCATTCACTTAGAAATAAATCTGAGATTGATATTTGATCAGTCTAGATAAGAGAACTGAAATACACAGCGTGCATACACACGTTTACTTTGTACCATAACTTATGCAGAAATTCTATTTCATATTCTATTTCAAAATATCTGCTGAAGCAAGCATGTGAAAAGTAGTAATAACAGAGTTATAACAGAGAAGTTCCTGAGAAAACTTTAGAGGATCCCAAACCAATCTTCACCTTAAGCATTTTATTTGGGGAAGGTAACTTTTGAATCACTTGTGTTCCTATATTCTATATTTCTATATTCCTATTTAAAATAGAAAAAAAATGTAGAACAATATAATGTGTGATTCACTTTATTTCTTTTTTCTTTTTTTTTTCCCCTCTGCTCATCCTCTAGATTTTTGCCTTTGCAACAGCTGTTTGTTATGGTTGCAGCACAGCCCTGGCATTAAGGAGATGGAGGCTAAATAACAGTTGAAGAGAAGTTAATGCCCACGTGTTCCACTTCAGATGAAATTAAGTGCTACTTGTCTATTTTACTGTAATTTAATTCGAAAAAGACTTCTTTTTTCCTGCTTAAAATTTGTTTTAAATGCGAATAGCCTCTAATTAGGATTTCCTCAACAGAAAACAAGTTTCCATCTCTTCCCTTTCAAATATTTACTTTTATTGTGTACTCTTTGTATGGTATTAGAGTTTAGGGATAAACAGATATGTCATTCGCAGACAACAGAACTTCAGTGCTACACCAGAAGAGGAAGAAAATGGAAACTAAGCCAAGATGTTAATTGCATAGGCAGCTAAAAAGCTCCCCCTTGTTAAGTTCTGGGATTAAGTGTTTTGCAGCATTACAGTGCACTCCACACAGGTAGAGCCTTGAGGCTCCTGGTAGAGTCATGGGTGTTCTGTGCTGCCCTTTGCATGATCAGAGCCCAAGCTGACTTTGAAATACCAACGTAGTATATATATGTTATTAACTTTGATGTACAGAGAAAATATTTTTAGAAACGATCCAGTGAAATCTTTTTATACTCGCTTATAGCTATGTCTGGATAGGGTCATCTGATCCTTAAAGCTTACTGTGTTCCATACTAGATGGAAACTGGGACTGTCAATCAGTAGTTCGTTAGTTTTAGGGATTTAGCTTAATCAAATCTATTTATATTACAAAACAGTGCATTTGTGTTGTGTGTGTATATACATGGTATATTTTTAACAAGAATATTTGCACTGTTTAACTTTGTTGGAGTACAGCTTTGTTCTTGTTACTTCAAGTGCTGCATTTGTTAGGTATGATGTGAGTCAATATCATTTGAATGGAATGTTACCAAATGGTGAATAATGTCTGACCTCAGTTCTTGCTGTGTGTTATTTGTTGCATTCTAAACCTGCAGTATTGTAAAGGTGTTTTTATTTGGACAGATGCCTATGCAACATCTTACTGAAAGCAGTGGAATGCAAAGCAGTCCGCCCACTCTGGAGTTTGCTTTTTGTACGAGCGAAGTTTGAGCCTCTCTTGAATATCCTGTTGTATGATGACATGCAATATTATGTATAGATTGATTTAGCAAAACTAAATGATAGCATTGTGTTCTGCTCCCTGACACTCATGTCATTTTGCAGATGGTAAAACACTTTTTAAATTTTGCTATTAAATAATTTTTGCTCTTGTGAATAGTGCCAAATAGATAACCTGGGAGCAGAAAGGCTCCCTGTCGTGTGTAAAACAACTTGTTCACTGCATCTTGCCAGTGCACCTGATGATCCTGCAGAGACCAGCAGTGGTTGGGTAAGGGAAGACAGGATTTCCTTCATTCCTGGGCCTACTCACTCTCCTTGAGCCAACAAGGGTGTCTGCCATGGAAGTTACTTCATCAGACTTGTCAGGTACAAGGATCTCTGAGGGCAGCCCCCCTCGGCAGTGCCCTGCTGACCCAGGACAGGCTCCTATGGCTGACACAGCAGGGAGTGGCACCCTTCTGCTACGGAACCACTCGGTCATCCTCAGTTACTACAGTGGGGTCTTTTCATATATCTGTTCTTTGAAGTTTTTTTCTTCCAAGGATTTTGTACTCTGGCTGATTCCCCCCCCCCCTTATTCTCTAATTGCATTGAAACTTTTTGTGAACCTTATATCTAGAGCCATATACTTCTAAAAATACTTCATATTGTATAAAATACATTTACACTGGAGTATATGGATAAAAGTATATAACAAAGATTTATGCTAGGCAGCATTAAAGTTACTTAATATATTTGTGGCAGTAGTCTGGTTTTTCATTTTGTCTTTGGAAAGTATCAAACTACCTTGCAGCTCTGACTCACCTGATGCTAGACATACAGAATTAAGGCTAAGATTTCATGAGAAGGCATAGTTGCACTGGGGCTAGTTTCATATATATTTAACTCGTTTCACAGATAGTTTGCTATGTGACACTGCGTGAATATTCGTGAGAAGAGTAAGGTCAGTAACAACATTTGAAACAGATGCTGATTTTTGGTGTGGTTACTCCTGTATCCTGCAACCTGGCTGTGCCCTGCAGAGCACAAACTGTGCGTGCCACAGCTGTGGTCTCTGCAGCCAGATGAGGTGATGGGGGGCAGATCCTAATGTTTTACTATTTAAACCTACAGAGTATGATTCTCCCACATGGAGTCAGTTAAAGAGCTGTTCAGGTTTAGTTTGCATTTGTATCTAACCTCCAAACCTGAGGTGTAAAAATCATGATTGATGAGTGCTATTCAAGTCTCTTAATCTACTTGTGGAAGTCCAGATAGCTGAGCATGGTTAGCGTAGCATGGAAACTGTTTGCATAGTGAGGAAAGACTGAACTTTCCCTCTTGAGTATCAAAGACAAACAAAGGACAGAGAAGAGATAAAGGTTAAAACTGCAGTAATGAAGAACAACTTTTACAGCTAAAATGGAGTGAAAAAATGGATTTTTTCTGTTAGCATGCTGAGAGTTTTGCTGTGCTTTGGCGAAGATCTGTGGACAGTCACACCAGAATATGCAGTTACATTCTTTCAAAAAAAAAAAAAAAAAAAAAAAGTCAGTAGTTAATTTTGGGTTACTTTACACTGGGAGCTAAAAAGATAGGTGTGACTCTGAAATGGTATGTGCATGCTGGATGTCTGAAGGCAAATACTGATATGGGAATAATACATAATCCTTGTGATAGGTATTACAGGGGTTATGTTCAAGCCTTTTCTAAACAAATCTTACTCTTCCTTGTGTGAAAATTCCTCCAGGCCTATGACCTTGAAGAAGACAAGCTTAGACCTCTCCAAAGAATGGAAGGCATAGAGGGTGACAGAGGGAGATAATTTATCTCAATTAATTTAAGGTGAAAGGAACAAGACCACAGAAGCCAAATAATGTTTTCATCAAACATCTCTGTTTGAAGTGATGCAGTGCAGCAGTATCTAAGGCACCATGCAGGTGCCTACTCTTAAAAAATATTTCATGGTGCTTTTGATACCACTGTGTGGTAGCTGCTGGTAAATAAGGAGAAGGAGTCTCAAAGGACACTTTCCTTGAAAGGGTGCAGAGATAAGCAACAGTTATTTTCTAAAGTTTTTAGACAGAGTTTTTCTAAAGAGAAATGAAAGTGCACATTTTAAAAAGATAAAATTTTCTTAGAGTTTTGTCAGAAAATACGCATAGCAAGTGCTTCACAGAAGTGCTGACTGCTTCTGCCTCACTGAATGTCTAGAAATAATCCAAAGTGACATAGGTCCTGTGGGATTATTGATCTGCACAGGATCAGTCTGTTCAGATTCTCATGATTTCTCTGGCTGTGTACATTGGTTATAACTCCTGACATGAGTTACATTATGCTGCTGTAAAAAGCTGCCTTAAAATACAGCTGTAAACCACAGCTTTTAAAGGTGAGAGAGTTAGAACCAGTGACTACACAAACCTGTGCCCTTCATAAAAAAAAAAGCTGAAGACCTGACTCTTCTTTCTCTTCCAAAACCAGATGACAATGCTGACTCCCATTGTACGTCCTCTAGTCATTATATTCTTGCATTTGCTTTATAACTGTAAACAATTTTGACATTCATAATTTCTCTATCTGAATTTCATAAAATAATGTTGAGAGCTTAAAACTCTGAGAGCTTGTTTGTTCCATTTTTATCTAGATATTGTGAAATTGGTCTCTGTACAAAACTGTTGTGATGCATTTCACATTCCTCTGCCAGGCTGCCCAAGTTATACAGAAAGGCTTCCCAGGTCTTTGTCTATGGATAACAGTGAACCATGAGTTCTCAGACTGAGATGCAAATAGGACTTTGCTCTTTTCAGTTCTACAAAAAGAAAGACTTGAAAGTGAGAGCATGTTGTATTCTTTTCCTAGCTGTATTTGTACAGTTGGTCATGACACAGTAGTCTTTGTTGAGAAGTAAAACTATCAGAAGAAAAAGTAAATCTGATGCACTAAAATCAGTAAACAGCAATGGAAAGTATTTAATTTTTTCTTTAAGAAGCTGAATTCAACATGACTGTTCCCCTTTCTCTCACTTTCTTTTGGATAATTATGGTATTTATCTAAACACCCTTATAACCTGGCCAGCTCAGACACTACTCTATTTATCCTCAAGGTGCTCGTGGAAAGAAGTGAAGTGCTGTTCCCATTTCACAGGTGGAAAACTTGGACACAGAGACACTGAACAACAGCTTGCTTGCCAGAGCTCTCTCACGTGGGATCCGTGTTGGAGCAGGAAAAGGAAACCTGATTTCTCAAGTGAGAGTTTCCCGGTGCCCTGCCCAGCAGCCCCTACTGCTGCCTGCTGTGGGCTGAAAGGAAGCGCTGGAGTGGGGGTTGCATGTGGCCTGTCCCACTCCTGACTCTGTCATGGTGTTATTACTCTGGCTATTAGTTACACAGGGTTAAAAGGTAGAATGACAGTTTGTGCAGGATTATGAGTCAAAAAGGTTTAGCGTGTCAAATCGGCATTCCTAGATCAAGCATCATAGTTTCTGGGTGTTCTAACAAATTTTGGTTATCCAGTTGTAAATAGTCTACGTGGAGTTCCTGTTGGAGGTGTTGATCTACCTTCTGCATCTTAAGAGAGGAAAAAGGTCTTCAAGAATCTGCAGGTTTCAGATGCTCCCTGCTATACAACATGTTTGAGCCCTAAATTGTTGGTGCTAGCAAAATACTGCCTGCCTTGAGCCTGCCAGGACACGGCACCTTTCAGTTCAGAAACCTGAGCTAAGTTTTGGCAACTAACCCGTCAAGATACCTTTCAAGTGAACACAATGATCAAACTAGATCATGTCTAGGTGTGGTTTTAACACCTTTCGTGCCCTGGGATTATTGCAAATATCTGTAAATATTCTGGAGATTGTGCACAAAATATTCATACACTTACGTCCAGACTGACTGTGCCTGGCTACAGAGAGGCTCTTATGCAAGGACGGAGTCTTGTGGATCCATACAGGATTTGATTATGGTTGCAGCATTATTAGCAATCTTAAAAGAATGACTGTAGATTTTAATCTCATCCAAACACCTTTTCCTGGTCATCTCAGCAAGATGTGGTCCATGTCATTGAACCAGTGGTGTGACACAATAAACAGCAGATCAGAACAAACCCTGTGAAAACCTCTGCAGAGAAAAGCATCATGGAATAGGTGGGGTTTGGAAGGCACCTGAAAGGTTCTGCAGTCCTCCTACTGCAGAGGTGGGACCTCCCACAGCCCTGTTGCCCTGTACAAAGGTGCTGGGGCTTCCCCGTGATCTGATTGCCAGCTTGGGCTGTTCTGCTTGCAGTGCCCACCAATGATTGGCTTTTAACATCACTTTGTTACAGGTGGTTTGGGTTCAATAACCTTTACCAAACAAACTAATGGGGCAAAAAGGGTTTTATTTCCATAAACACTTTGCTGATTCATGTTTTGTCCCACACAAGGATCAGAGTAGGTTTTCTTTACGATTACTTTCCAAGTGGAAAACACACTTTAGTGTAAATTAATAATGTAATTAATTATATCATAGGTCTTACTCTTCACAAATTGCATGGCTTGGAAGTGTCTTCAGACTTCTGGGTGCAGGTGAACACCCCATGCCATGGTAGGACCTAAAAAGGCATCTTTTCTTTTCCCTGCCTCTTCCCCATTTTTGGAAAGAAAGGGAGGTGGAGCATGATCTGAACAGGCTGGCCAACCAATAAAACCAATCTGGTGTATTGGAATATGATTCACTCTTCAGAGGCACTGGTGGACATAGATGGCCTAGAGGTGGTTCCACCAAGACGAGATACAGAGTTATGGCGAATGGGGAAATGGGGTGGGAGGCCTACTGGTTAGAATAGGAGCATAAGACCTTAGTACTTGGCTATGATTTCTTCCTGTATCAAATCTGGCATTGAGTCTAGCACTTAGCTCCTTAATATGCCTGTTTTTCAAACAATAAATACCTTGGCCTGGGATCTAAAGCCCTAGGGAACCTGTAGAGCCAGCTTAGAGCTTTAGGCTGTTGGAATAAGAGGCAAGGTGAATCATCACCAGATACTTTAACCCAAAATTCAGGAGCAGAGGAGAAAGAGAATTGTTTACAGGTCTGTTTTCCAACTTGGTACCAGCTCTAAGAGTTGAGAAAAGGGAAGGATTATTTCTCCTCCCATTTCCTTCTTGGCTCCAATCACCATGGACCCTGAATGAGCTGCAGGACAGAAAGGATGAGGACTTGGACAGAGCTGTCAGCTGAGTTCTAAGACACACCTGACCTACCCACAGCAGTGACAGCTGTTCCTGGGCCAAGTCCAAGATCCAGCTCCGACCTAAAATAAAAAATATATCCAATAATGAAATTGTCAAACAACAAGTCTGAGTCTTAGCTGGAGCAAGTCTTCTTAGAAGAAGACAGTTACTTCAGAGAGAAATTTAATGGTGAACAAGAGGCCAATTGTTCTTTTAGTTGTATAAATGCAACTTCTTTTGAGGTCTAGTGGCCAGTGAGGAATTTCACTAATGGAAGTAAGAGCAGAATTTTCTCTCAGCACTAAGTAGAGTTGACCTTTGAAACAAATGGTATTACAAGTTCCTTGGCCTTGTGTCATTTGCTATTTCTCTTAATGATCCTGCTGTTAGGGTGATTTGTTGCTGGGATGTTACTGCTGCCCTTAAGGGACAGATAGCCTTTGTGGCCATGGCAGACTTAGAAAGTGTGAAGACTCCAAGATAAAAATCCAGCACTTACAGAATTTCATTATTTTGGAAGACCTGACTTATAGTTTGTGCATGGTTTAGGGTTGGCACTGTTGAGCAGGGTATATGAGATGCAATGTCACTTAAAGCTCCTAAGATGAAAAACTTCTACATTATCACCAAGTTACAGGAGTCTCTCAGAGATCGGAGTACTTCTGGCTGAAAGGACAGCAGGAGAAGAGATCCATTCTGAGTTTCCTTGCATCCAATATACTGTAACTTTTTCGGTACGAGAAGACCCCCAGTGAGGACAGAGCCGCTGCCCGCGGTGGGTACCAGCAGATGGAGCCGCAGCGCCGGGAGCCGCTCCCGGGCAGGCACAGCCCTGCCAGGATCACTGCAGAGCGCCTGCGAACCCTCATCCTGAACAAACAAAGCTTCCAGGAGTGCAGTTAGGACTACTCACTGTAACTTAGGTGATTCACCTCAAAGAACAGGGCTTACTTACTTTTTCATATTTTTATTATAAGAAGACATAGCAGCAACTTAGCTCTGTACATAACTTTATACTTCTGTCATTATGGTTGTATTGCGCATTCCATCTTTATCAAGAACAACCTCAGGACACAAATATGATGCAAAGTCCCTTTTTGTGGAGCTAAGAGGTAGGTAGAGACAGTATCATCCACTCTTCTCCCTGCAGGACACAATTGGCTTTACTGTCTTCTAGAAATCATTTGTGATTGAAATCCCTCTAGTTCCACTAGGTTAGATAGGTAGAAACTAGCCTTCAGACCTTAATGGAGTTTTGGAGGGATTTCTTTTTCCTAGGGAGTTTAAAAGTTAACCAGGTCAACTAATTTAAAATGGCACTGAACCAGCACATGCCGTGGTGTCGCTGTCATTGCATAGTTTGCGGGTGATACTAAGTTCTTTTAGAAAGTCAGGTTCTGTGCAGACCGTGAAGACATCACCAAACTGAGTTGGCTCAAAGATGGCAGATGAACTTTAATATAGATAAATCCAGGGCAATGCATCTAGGAAAAAATTATCCACATCAGAGTTGGAACTAAGAGTTACAACTTAGGAAAGAGACCTCTGAGGCATTGCTGATGGTTCTCTGAAATCATCGGCTCAGTATGCAATGGCAAACAAAATCCAATAAAATGTTGGAATTCATAAGAAAGTAATTAGGAACAGGACAGAGGGTGTAATGTTACTGCTACATAAAAAACCCAAACCAAACCAACAAACAAAAACCCCTCCATCTGGTGCATTCTTGTAAAGGGCAGCAAAAATGGTCAAGGTGTCGAAGCTGCTGCCTTATGAAAACTGAAAATACTGGAACTCCTCTCTGGAGTGAAAGAGACTATGGAGTGAGGTAATGATGATTTACCAAATGATGAACGTGCTGGCTAAACCAAACATGTAACTGTTGTTTACAAGGACCTTGTATGGGATCTAGGGGACACTTGAGGCAACTACCAAAAGATGGGTTTAAAAGAGATAAAAGAAAGTATTTGCTGACACAGTGAGTAGTGAACCCCTGAAGCTTGCCAACACAGGAGCTTGTGGAGGCAGACAGTATTAGCATGTTCAAAAAGGGATTAGACAAATTAATGGGTCTTTATGCCAAAAGGATAAGGCAGGAGCATACTCTCTAGTGTCCCTAATCCAACAGTTACGAATGCTGCGTATTAGGGGAAAGGACTGCACGTAACAACCAGCCTCACATGGTCTTCCTAAACAGCATCTCCTCTTGCCACCATTGGAAACAGAGCAGTGGGTGAGACGGCTCACGATGTGACCAATGTCTCTTATATGCTTGTGACTTCTTCCACTTGGCAAGGTTCCCCTGTGAGATACAGCTTCACTTGCACACTCAGTATTCCTCCAAAATGCTGTGTTCATCCTCAGACTGAGGGTGCATGCAAACACAGGCATGCACACACACAGACACCAGCACTCACACTCACTTCCTCATCCCACTTGGTTCAGCCATTCCCTCTGCTCCATCTTTTTTTTCTCTTTTAATACAGTCCCAGTTTCCTCTGTGTAGTGTTTTCAGGCCCAGTATGCCTTGCTGCTGTTTCTTCCCTGCCTCTTCTGACAGCCCTTGTGTCATGTTTTAATTTTCCCTGTTGTCAGACTTACCCATTTCATTACTTGTGTTAGACACAAGACAGGGATGTCATCCTCCCAGTGATTCGAGTAGGGACTTCATGTAACCAAGGACTTACCCTCTGCTGCTGGACATGCCATTAGTTCCATGTGTTGAGTGAGGGGCCTTGGAGGTGGTCAGGTACCTGCCTTTCCCTTGTGAAATATGCAGCTGCTTAGTATATAGATACGGGGTTATTTTTTCACTACAGGCAAAGCAGTTATTCTCACTTACACTTTTTGAAAGGATTGAATGTCTTTTGATGAAACTTTTCCCAGACTGTTAAGCAGAAAATAAGCAACTAGCATGGAGAATTGGTTTAAAATCTGAGAAATCATTAGCAATTGAAAAAGTCTTTCAAACTAAAGTGTTACATTTCTTTAATAATAGGGAATGCTTCCTGCTCTGGCCATAGCATCTTTAAAGCCTTCATACCAACAAGTCCCCTTGACATCAAAGCAACACTGCCTTTTTTGACAAAATTTCAGCTGTATGATCATCACTGGAAAATGCTTGTATTGTTACGACCAAATTTTCTCAATTGCAATCTAAATGCCATTTTTCTGAAGTAAATGAGACTGAGGCTTGCTTTTCAGTCTGAGATAAGTATTTGCCACTTTTAAAGTTCCCTTCTTCCCTGAGCATATGTACCACTTTCTTGGAGGTCTGAAGCTGAGAACCTCTTCTCCTGCTGCTGTGGGGCAGCTGTCTTGGCTTGTTCAGCTGTGCCAGCTCACATCAGCTGAGAGTCCAGCCTGGTCTTTAATAAGGTTCTTTTTGAACTCTTATGCTTTGTTTTTCTTTACCTAGCAATCACCATGATTGTGAGGGACAACTGACAATAAGCCCAATGGCTCTGAGAGAGATATGAGCAGGTGGGGGCAGGTGGAGGGGACAAACTTCCATCACCAGTTTTTCAGAGGTTCACTGAACCTCAGAAATATTCCCTCAGAAAGTATTCTTTATTCAAATATCCATTAAAGGGTAGCAAGTAACCATGGGATTTCCTATAAATCTGGGTATTTTCAGCTGAGAGGCTGCACAGCTTCCTGGATTGTCTTTAGCAGGAAGCGAGGCAGACCTGGACAGCTTTCCATTTTCCAGCCTGCTGGCTTTAGCAATAATGTCATGTAAGTCCAAAGGGAGACAAGTGACCTTCCAGCTCATGCTATTGTGCTGGTAACACACATAAACAAAGCCTGTAGCTAGAGGGGAAGAATTTCACCAAAACCAGGTCTAAGGAGAAGTCCTTTCCTTTTCACGTCTCACATAACCCTCCTGTGATGAAAGCTCTCCCAAGTGGCTGGTGTTTTTATCCTCCATTCCCTTATGGGGTTTAAACTCACCTCTCCCACTGTCAAAAGAGATCCTTAAACACCACACTCTCATCAAGGCTGGAATAGTTCACAAATATACACACACATGCTGAAGTGGAATTACAGTGAACAAAGGGGTATGGTGTTCACACGGTGACAGCCATCAGTAAACTTCAGGTGATAACTGTTGTCCCATCATATCCTTCTCATCCATTTCCAAAGGACTATAGAATATCTCTGACAGGCTACAGGTTAAAATTTCAATAGCTTAGAAGATGATCAAATCCTTGGACTACTATGTCATTACTAGTGGCCACAGCCACTATCAGCTTGGATGAATTTTCCACTCTTCTGACAGCACAGTGTACTGAGATCTGTCCCCAAATGTAGTTTCAGGTGAGTCTGCTTCTGACTGCATGTCCCATCCTAGCCTGCTGGCCCCATGGAGGGTACCTGTCCCAGAGGGAGCTGGCAGCTCGCTCTCTCCACAGACGTGGGCAGGGTGTACTGAGCAGCACATCCAGCAGAAAGAGGAAAAAGGATTTAAAATATTTCCTATCTTTAAGATTTGAAAAATCTTGACTGTTCCAGTGTACTAGTGTGTCCCTTGCGGCTCACTCTACAGCTCACTCCAGCACTCCCTTTGGATGTTTTGACCACAGTGTAGTAAACTTCACCAAAGACTAGAAAAATAGCTCACCTCTGTGAAAGCCACAAACAAATGAACTGGAAATGTGAACTGAACTGAAGCAGTACATGTTTTTTTGCCGGAGCAGATTCTTTTATATTAGGTGGCCTGAAAGGATACTGTAAACTTCAGCCAAACAGAATGATGGTCAACCTTGCTAGAATTTGCCTGGGTAGCAAATGTTGTGTTTATATCAGTTTTGGTAAATTACTAAATTTTGGTAAGTGCCAAAAAAGGGAAAAGGACTTACTTCAGAGCTAAGTGTCTTAGTTTTTTCTCCTCTTCAGACTCCTGGTTTCATCTTGTTCGGTATCAAAGAAAGCAAGCAAAAATATGAAAATTTCTGGGAAATAATCAGTTGTGGGAAGAGAAGAACTCAGGTCTGAGAATTGTAATTGGAAAAAAATAATTTCTCTAAGACCAAATCCCCCATGTCCTATAAATTTAAAAGGGAAATATTCTGTCTAATCTATCCTGAACAGTGGGAGATTTTTTCCTTTCACTGTATTCATTTCTGTTTGTGTCATTCCTGGAAAGGTACCTCTTTTTTAGATATCTTCTAATTTTTTGGTGAGGATTGTGGATTTTGGTGAAATGCCAAAGTCTAAAGACTTTCAATACTGAAAGTTTCTAAGAAAGAAATTATGTCAGATAGACTTTCTTACCTCATATGACACTTGGCCTGAGATTTACTGTTGCTTTTTTCTAAGATGCTGGAAGAAAGCTATGCTGCCACTGGGTGAGCAGACTGTAGTTCATCTTTCAAGTAGTTCTTCACAGCTTTTATCCACAGAGGAACAGAAAACTTTGACAAGAAAATGTAGTGCATTTCTGCTGTAGCAACATGCCACATGAACTAAATTTGGCACAAATTTTTAAACCATGTATAGGATGTGAAAGGCTAAAAATTGCATTGTCTCTTTAAGTCGTGAAGGGCCAACTCCTCAGAGGCCAAAATTATGGCCAGTGTTGTCATACATAAATATGGGTGCTCAGTGCCTAAACTGGAGTTTCCTAACTGGATTCTGAGTGAGAAAGCAGTGTCCCAGTGTATGCCCAGGAGACACTGTGATGCCCATAGCTAATTTTCACTTCATTTTAAAGGTACCATGTGGCAAAATACAGTGGAAAGGGGTACAAGAGATGAGGAAGCACATGTCAAATGTCTAAAAGGCAATTGCTGCTACTTGTGCTTCCATTTTTATTCCTAATTTGAGCAGTCCTGTGCAGTATTTCACTTTAATCTCAAGGGGAGTTCCCACAGCACAGGGTGCTGCACTTACCATGGTGCTTCACCCTCATCACCCCCCTGCTTGCAGGCAAGGACTGTACATGGAGTGCTCTGTCCAGGGCACGGGTCCCTTACCCACACCCAGCAGTGATGCTGAGGTGCAGCTTAGTAGCAAATACCCTATTTCAGTCTTCCTGTTGGCATCGGGTCTAGCTTTTGAATTTCATGTGGTTTTGTGCTACACTGGAAGACCTGGAGCAGAGACCAGTGCTGAATGAGGCAAATTATATTCCCTTAAGTTGTTGCAGAATTCACCATCAGAAAATTACATCATCATGTGGGAACAATCCTTCCAAGGCAAACAAGACCCCAGCTTGGAAGCTGCCTGCAGGGAGTTGTAAGACTTGCTGTGAGAAGTCCTGCACTATTAAGGAAGGCACAAGCTATTTATTCACCTTCTGCCATTAGTAAAGACGTACTGTTCTGTACACTGAGCTCACACCTGCCTTGTTGCTCTGCGGAAGAACTCTATTTGTTGACTCACTAGGAAGCAGACCATGAAATCCCAAAAGACTGTCTTGAAGGATGTCTGCATGTTCCCTGATGCCTGCAGGACCTCAAGGGGATGAGAAGAAACTCTCTCCATAGAATGCTGGGCTCTATCCCCTGACACCTCATTGCTCTTTTGCAGAGTATTCAGTGATGACCCCAGTAACAATCGTTCTGTGATTCTTATTTGAGCAAAACTCCCATTGTACAGTCAGCCTTTAGACATTTCAGGAAACAATTTTCATTATTAGGGACATAAATTAGGCATGCAAATAATTAATACATTCTGGCTTTTCCAAAGCATCTCCCCATCTAGGTTGATCAGAAGTCATGAGAAGAAAAGAGGATTAGAAAAATATATTTCCACAAGGTTTTCTTAAAGATGCTTCTGCTCTAAGGCTCAGTGATTATGTGGCGGTTTTGGCTAGGGTAGAGTTAATTTTCTTCACAGTGGCTAATATGGGGCTACATTTTGGATTTGTGCTGAACACGGGGTTGATAATGCAGAGAAGTTTTTGTTGTTGCTGAGCAGGACTTGCACAGAGCCAAGGCCTTTTGTGCTCCTCACCACACCCCACCAGAGAGGAGACTGGGGGTGCACAAGCACAGCTGGGATGGGACAAAGCTGGAAAAGCTGATCCCAACTGACCCAAGGGATACTCCGTACCTTATGGCATTATGTTTAGCATGTAAAGCTGGAGGAACAAGGAAGGGGGGGATATTCAGAGTGATGGCATTTGTCTTCTCAAGTCACCAGTACACGAGATGGAGAGCTTCTTTCCTGGGGATGGCTGAACACCTGCCTGCCCGTGGGAAGGAATGAATGAATTCCTTGTTTTGCTTTGCTTGTGTGTATGGGTTTTGCACTCCATATTATTAATATAATATTATATTATATTATATTAT
>WBMZ01016127.1:0-34977 GCA_013400975.1 Atrichornis clamosus
CAAATGGGAAAGGGAAGGGCAAATGGAATGTGAAGGGGAAGGGAAGGGCAAAGGGAAAGGAAGGGAAATGCAAAGGTAAATGGAAGGAAATGCAAAGGAAACAAAAGCCAAAGGAAAACACCAGTAGTGACTCACTTACTCTCTGGTTCAGCAGGGGCTCCATGAACTGTGGGCAGGAAAGTGGGGGGATTCTAGAGGTTTTATTGACACCTCCCTTGTCCCAGCACTGCCACTGCCCTGAGATGCTCCTCTGAGGGACACAGGCAGCACTTCAGGGAAACACTACAGATACTCTCATTATCACTTTATGAATAACGAGGAGCTTCTTGCTAAAGCAATTGAATGTTCTCAAATGCAACTTCTTAATTTTGTGTGGTTTTAGTCCCACAGCACATGTTACAAGCTCAGGATTAAGGCTGTACCAAAAATATGGTCACTTAGCCCTGGGGAGAGCCAGGGGCTCCCTCAGGCTGTGGAGCCCTGGGAAGGTCCCTCGACGTCAAGGGTGCCCCCAGCAAGGGGCAGCACAGCTCACCTGGGTGGGCACTGATGGCTCTGGGGCACGTCCCGTACCAGGGGCCAGGCTCTGCCTGCAGGCTCTGCCTTGCACTACCAGGGCCCCAGTCTGGACCCCTCACAGGATCCTCAGCCCCAGTCCCAGACCAGACTCCTCACGGGACCCCAGCAGCAACCCAGCCCCTCATGAGATACCGGCCCAGCCTAGCCCCTCATGGAATCCCCAGCCCCAGCCTGGCCCCTCGCAGGACCCCTCATGGGACCCCCGCTCCCAGCCCCGATCCCGCCTCCTCACAGGACCCCTCAGGGGATCCCCGATCCCAGCCCAGCCCCTCAAATGACCCTTCACGAGGTCCCCGGTTCCAGCCCGGACCCTCACGGGTCCCCTCACGGGATCCCTGACCTGACCCCCAGCCCAGCTCCTCACAGGACCCTTCACGAGATCCCCGGTTCCAGCCCGGTCCCTCACAGGACTCTTCACGGGACCCTCAACCTGGCCCTAGCGCGGCCCCTCGCGCTTCGCCTCAGCGAAGACCCCCCCCCTCGCCCGCGCCCCCAAAAGGCGGGAACAGCTCAGCGTCGGGCGGAAACACCCGAAAGAGAAACGGAGATCCCCGAGTGAGCGAGGCGGAAGAAGCCGAGCGGTGGCGGAATCCTCCGAGTGGGCTCGGCAGAAAGGCACGAGAACGAGACGAATATCTACGAGCGTGCCGGAAATACCCGAGAGAGTGACGGAACGGCACGAGCGGGGGCGGTGGAACTCTCCGAGTGATGACGGAAGTAGCCGAAAGCTTGACGGAACTCCCCGAGGGATGGCGGAAATGGCCGAGCGAGAGGCGGAAGGAGCCGATCGTGTGTCGCTCGGCGCTCGGCCGGCCGCGCCTGGCGGCCCGTTGTGCAGTGTCACGCCATGAAGCAGGACGGCGCGTCCCGCCGCCGCGGCGACAAGGCCAAGGCACCCCCGGAGGGGCCCCCGCCCGCCCCTCCCGACGTCGAGATGCACGAGGAGGCGGCCCCAGTGGCCCCCGAGACGGCCGGGGAGCGGCAGCCGCAGCGGGAGCTGGACGCGATCACGTTGGAGGGTGAGGGGGGGATGTTGTTGTACTGCGGGGGGGAGTCTGTGGCGATGGGGTGGGAATTGGGAGGTCTTGGGGGTAGAAAGAATTTGGGACAGATGGGGGGAACCTCTGAGAGGGGGGATGTTGGAGGAAGGGGATTGGGGGCATTATAAACAACCCTGGGATGGGGTTGGGGAGGAGGGCAGGGTGGAGGTGCCTGAGCGGGGATAGGAGAGTGACTGGAAAGGTTTTGGAGGAAGGGAATGGGGTGATCAGTGCGGGGAGGGCAGCTTGAGGGAGCTCTGAGGGAAAGAGAAATGGGAGGTGAGTTTAGGGTGGGAGGGTATTTTGGGAAAGGGAAGTTGGAGGGCCCAGAAGAGAAAAAGGGAGATGAGAGGTGTGTTTGGGGGGGGTGTCACTATGGGGAAAGGGATTTGGGGGTCAAGGAGAGGGAAAGGGAGATGGGAGGTCTAGTTTTTTGAGGAAACACTGTGGAGAAGAGGATTTGGGATGCTCTCTGAGGGAAACGGAGTTGAGAGGTTGGTTTTGGGGGCAATCACTGTGAGGAATGGAGGATGGAGTTGTGGTTTGGGGGGGGTCACTGTGAAGAAGGGGATTTGGTCAGTTCTGTGAGGGAGAGGGAAATGGAGGTGTGTTTTGGGGGGACAGACTGTGAGAGGCAAGGAGGCCGCAGACCTGCCGTGGTGGGACCCCATGGGGGTGTGGAGGAAGAAGATGCTGGGTCTCCCCAGCCCCCTGCTCCAAGCAGGAACAGCCCTGAGGCTGAGTCAGGTCATGGAGGTCACCGAGGCCACGGGCAGAGGGACCCAGAGCAGCAGGATGCAGGGTGGAGGGGGAACAGCCATGGCTCTGCTCCGAGGTATCCCTGGCAGAGGATTTGGGGTGAGGGGTGTCCGTGTGCCCCCACAGACATCAAGGAGCACGTGAAGCAGCTGGAGAAGGCGGTATCGGGGAAGGAGCCGCGCTACGTCCTGCGGGCACTGCGGGCTCTGCCCTCCACCTCCCGCCGCCTCAACCCCAACGTGCTGCACAAGGCCATCCATGGCTTCTTCACCTCCAACTGCACCCTCAGGGACTTCCTGCTCGGATTCCTGGAGGAGGTAGGGACAGGGGTGGGGAGAGGACACCTGCCCTCACCTCTGCCCTGCTCTGGTGAGACCGCCCTGCAGAGCTGCCCCAGCTCAGGGGTCCCAGCACAGGAAGGACCTGGAGCTGTTGGAGCGAGTCCAGAGGAGGCACCAAGATGATCAGAGGGATGGAACAGCTCTGCTGCGAGGAAAGGCTGAAAGAATTGGGATTGTTCAGCCTGGAGAAGAGAAGGTTTAGGGGTGACCTAATTGCGGCCTCCCAGTATCTGAAGGAGCTACAGGAAGGATGGCGAGAGACTATTTACAAGGGCTTGGAGTGACAGGACAAGGGGGAATGGCTTCTCACTGACAGAAGGCAGGGCTAGATGGGATACTGGGAAGAAATTCTTCTCTGTAAGGTCGGTGAAGCACTGGAATGGATTTCCCAGGGAAGTTGTGGCTACCCCATCCCTGGAAGTGTTCAAGGCCAGCCTGGGCAGAGCTTGGAGCAACCCTGTCTAGTGGAAGGTGTCACTGCCCATGACAGGGGCTGGGACTGGATGAACTTTAAAGTTCCAACCCAAACCAGTCTGGGATTCCATGATTTTTTCCCTCTCCAAGGAGCTTCTGGAGCAGGGCAGGGGGGCTTGGTGACACTGGGGATGTCCAGCCTGGCTGCTCAGACACATGTGTGAGCAGGGACAGCTCTTTGCAGCCCTGGGTTGGCTCCTAGGTCACACCTGGAGCAGAGCTGTCTGCGTACAGGGACAGGGATCATGAATTTCTCTCTCCCCTCAGTCCATGGACACGGAAGCTGAGCTGCAGTTTCGCCCACGGACAGGGAAAGCAGCCTCAGCCCCTCTCCTGCCAGAGGTGGAGACCTACCTGCAGCTGCTGCTCGTCATCTACCTGATGAACAGCAAGAGGTACCCCGAGGTGAGACCCCCGAGCTGCTCCCGCAGCACTCCTGCTCCCCAGGAGCCCCAGGGACTCCTGGCTCTGCATTGTCCCCTCACCCCAACAGTGTTTGGGGGCCACCCCGAGCTCAGTCCCACAGCCCAGGTGGTCTCTGCCGCTCCCGGGATCAGTCCCCTGCTCTGACCTCCCTTCCCCTGGCGCAGGCTCAGAAAGTGTCCGATGACTTGATGCAGAAGATCAGCTCCCAGAACCGCCGGGCCCTGGACCTGGTGGTGGCCAAGTGTTACTATTACCACTCACGGATCTACGAATTCCTGAACAAACTCGACGTGGTCCGGAGGTGGGATGGGTCCTGCGGGGGGGTTGTGTCTGAACTTGATCCCCCTGTTTTTCCTCCCTGTTCCCTGACTCCTTGTCCCACCCTGCAGCTTCCTGCACGCCCGGCTCCGCACGGCCACGCTGCGCCACGATGCCGACGGTCAGGCCACGCTCCTGAACCTGCTCCTGAGGAATTACCTCCACTACAACCTCTATGACCAGGCTGAGAAGCTCGTCTCCAAGTCGGTGTTCCCTGAGCAGGCCAACAACAACGAGTGGGCTCGGTACCTGTACTACACAGGTAAGGGGGGCTCGGTGCCTGCCCTGGCTCCTGGCACCCCACACCGAGGGCTCGGGTTCCTCGGAGAGCCCCTTTGAGCAGCTGGAGGTGGGGCTTCCAGGCAGGATTTGGAGCCCCCTGCGTGTGGGTCGGGTTGGATTCACTGGGTGGCTTTCCCCACCCGCCCCGTGTGGGCGCAGGGCGGATCAAGGCCATCCAGCTGGAATACTCGGAGGCGCGGCGGACCATGACCAACGCCCTGCGCAAGGCCCCGCAGCACACGGCCGTCGGCTTCAAGCAGACGGTGAGCGGGCAGGGGGCAGGACCCCCTGGGGTTGGAACCTCCCCGTGGTTGGATCTGGGACCTTCTGGGATGTCAGGCCCCATGGTGTTGGGTTTGGGACCTCCTGGGTTTGGGAACTCCCAGGTTTGGGATGTCCTGGGGATGGGTTTGGGACCTTCTGGGATGTCGGGCCCCATGGAGTTGGGTCCCCTGAGATTGGGACTTCCTGGGGTTGGGTCCAGGACCCCCCAGGGTTAGGCTCTACAGGGATGGTCTGGGACCTTCCAGGTTTGGCACCTTCTGGGATTGGATCCAGGATCCCCCAGGGTTGGGCCCTGCAGGGACAGGTGTGGGACCTCCTGGGGTCAGGCCCGGTGGGGACAGGTTTGGGACATCCCAGAGTGTTGGGCCTTGCAGGGATGACAGGTGTGGGAGCTCCCAGGTTTGGAACTTCCCAAGGACAAATCTGGGACCTCCCAAGCCCCATAGGGACAGGAACAGGCTCAGGATCTCCTGGGGTCCTGTGCACCACAGGGTTTGGAGCAGGACTTCCTGGGGTGTTGGGCCTTGCAGGAACTGGGATGATTTCAGGCCACACGGGAACTCACTCAGGGTCTCGCTCTGCCCCAGGTGCACAAGCTGCTCATCGTGGTGGAGCTGCTCCTCGGGGAGATCCCAGACAGGCTCCAGTTCCGGCAGCCCTCGCTCAAGCGCTCGCTCATGCCCTACTTCCTGCTGACCCAGGGTACGGCCGCCCACTCCTGCCTGTCCCTGTCCCTCCTGCAAGGTCATAGAATCATGGAGTATTCTGAGTGGGAAGGGACCCAAGGGGAGCTCTCTTCTCTCCCCTTGATGGAACTTGGATGCAGATGCCACTTGGGAAGGAAGAGGAGAAGGAGGAAGGGAGTCAGCCTTGACTCACTTTCCCCAGTCTTTCTCCTTCCCCCATTCTCACCTTCTTCCTTCCAGCTGTCAGGACGGGGAACCTGGCCAAGTTCAACCAAGTCCTTGACCAGTTTGGGGACAAGTTCCAGGCCGACGGCACCTACACCCTGATCATTCGGCTGAGGCACAACGTCATCAAGACAGGTAGGAGGGTGTTTGGGAGCCCCCCCGGGCTGGGTGGGCCCAGGGGGCTGCATCCCATTCTGTTCTCCCCACAGGTGTCCGCATGATCAGCCTCTCCTACTCCCGCATCTCCCTGGCCGACATTGCCCAGAAGCTGCAGCTGGACAGCCCGGAGGACGCGGAGTTCATCGTTGCCAAGGTACCGGCACAGGGAGTGCCATCCCTCAGGGGTCCCTCAGGGTCCCGGGGTGCCCACAGCCCCGCACCCTGCCCTGTCTCCATGCACCCCCTCCCTGTGGCACCACTGGTTTGGGTTGAGGCTCCTCAGGGAAAACTGGGGACGCTCAGGGCGCCACGTCCCCGCTCCGTGCGCTGTGTCCCGAGCCCTCAGGGACACCCCGTGCCCTGCCCTGTGCCCGGGCTCACAGGCCATCCGGGACGGCGTGATCGAGGCCAGCATTAACCACGAGAAGGGCTACGTCCAGTCCAAGGAGATGATCGACATCTACTCCACACGGGAGCCGCAGCTGGCCTTCCACCAGCGCATCTCCTTCTGCCTCGACATCCACAACATGTCCGTGAAGGTGAGCACAGCGTGTCCCCAGGGGGACAGCAGGACACAGCTCAGGGCTGCCTCAGCTCCGAGCTCACCCTCCTCCTCCTCCTTTTCTCCAGGCCATGAGGTTCCCACCCAAATCTTACAACAAGGACTTGGAATCTGCAGAGGTGAGATCTCACCAGCCACCATGGCCACAGAAAGGACGCGGCTCCTGGCCCCACCTGCCACCAACCTCGGCCTTTGCCTTCCAGGAGCGCCGGGAGCGTGAGCAGCAGGACCTGGAGTTTGCCAAGGAGATGGCAGAGGATGATGACGACGGTTTTCCGTGACCCTGGGCCCTGGCTGTATTTTTTTTTATTTGTCCCTCGGACAGATGGTGGCTGAGCAGGGCCCCCTGGACACCCCTTTTATAAATCCCTGCATGTCTGTACTGTGGGAAGGGGCACGGGGGGTTCCCTGGGCCCGCACCCCCCCAAACACCTGCACCCATGGTGGGACCCCCCTCCCCAATAAACATCCTTACAAGGATCCCTGTGCTGACATCGGAGCCGATGCTGGGGGGGCTGTGAGGGAAGCAGGGCTGGAGGGGGCAGGAGTGGGGACTCCATCAGTGCCCCCCTGACTCCCATGACAACGGGGTCAAACTTTGTTAAACTTCAATTATGACTTTTAAAATAAAAGATGGAAAAACACCAGCCTGGGCGGCTCCTGCCATGGGTTTGTTGGGGTGGCGAGGGGCAGGGACTGGTTTGAGGTCTCTGCTCCCTCCCTGGGGCTGGGCACTGAAGATGAGACTGGATTTGGTTCAGGCCGTCTTCGGGGACTGGAGCTTTGTCCCAGTGGTGCTGGGAGTGGCCCCTGCAGCTCTGGGGTGTGGTGCCAGGAAGACTCTTTGGGAAAGGCACAGGGCCAGGCTGGGCCCCCCTTGTGCCCCACAACACCAGCCATGGGGTGACGGGGACAGGGGATG
Source organism: Atrichornis clamosus (assembly GCA_013400975.1). Lineage (NCBI taxonomy): Eukaryota > Metazoa > Chordata > Aves > Passeriformes > Menuridae > Atrichornis > Atrichornis clamosus. Next base: position 7,059 of record WBMZ01016127.1, read on the forward strand.
TGCAGCCGCCCCAGGTGGGTTCCGTCAGCATCTGGGATGAATGCTCTGAGAAAATCTGGGAATCTCCCAGCACACGTCCCATGCTGGGACGGCAGCCAGGGCTGCGGGTCAAGTGTGGGGCTGCCCCAGCCCATCCCCGCTCCAGGGGTCCCAGAGGGAAGGCGAGAGCTGAGCCAGGGGGGCCGGGGCTGGCACTGGGAACACAGGGACATCCCAGGAGTGCTGGGGTGTTGGCAGAGGTTGGGAAGGGGCCAAGGGTGCCCGGGTTGGGCCTGTGAAGGGGAGGGGTGCCCAGGACAGTCCTCAGGGCTGGGCAGCTCCAGCTCCACGGCGGAGCTTGTGCTGGGCCATCTCCAACCCCCACCCCCCAACACCCACAGAGTTTCAGATCTGAAACCACTTCCTTCCTTGGAAAGCTGACGGGGGGCTTTGGGCCCCACCAGGCGCTGATTCAACCCCCCCACACCCCCATCACAATTCCTGAAAGCACCAACCTGCTGAGAGGGCAGATCTGCTCCAGCGTGATCCCGTGGGTGCTTGGACTGAGGGGACCGTGCTGAGCCCCTCGATGGCCACTGGCCTCCCCTGGCCCCAGAGGGAGCACAGGCAGAGCTGTGGGTGCTGTTTCTCCCAAAAATCCCATGAACAGTCCCTACAGCCAAGGTCCTTTCCTGCAGCTGGAGGGCAGAACACACAGTGCTGCCAGGTTTGAAGGGAGGTCACCAGTAGACTTCAGAGTTAACACCTGGCTGTGCAAGGAAGGCCCTGCTGGGTGCTCATGAATTGGCTGCTGCTATGGGGTTTATTTCCCAGCTGGAGGCAGGAACTTCTAGGACTTCCAGGACTTCCAGCTTCCAGGACTCGTGATGTGGCTGTACCCTACAAACTGTACCCCACTGGATCTGTGGCCCATGCCCACCAACATGTGCAACCTGCAAAGCCTGGGTTCCCCTCTCCCCATCCCTGTCCCCACCCCTGTCCCCAGGACCTCCAGGAGGGCAGTGATGGGACGCAGGCAGGGATCAGGGCTGCAGGATGAGCCCCCCCAGCTCAGTGCTGCCCCGGGGTCACCCTGCCTGGGGCTGTGAGGGGGGCGGGTGCCTCCCGTGCTCCGGACGGCCCGTGCCGGGCAGGAGCCGGCCCAGCTGGCACCGGCCCAACAGATCCTGGAAGGACTTGCGGGAACCAGCACGAGCCAAAATTCCCATGTCAGCACGGGAGGGGGCAGGAGCAGCCGCCCTGTGCCAAAGGCTGCCCTGGAAGCCTCTTCCCTGAAGGGGCAGAGTGGGGGTTGGCCCCTCATGACGGGGGGATCAGCCCAATGCAGATGGTGCTCAGTGCTGCACGTGGGGACACTTAGGCATGACCTGGCCCCACGGTGCCCAGCAGGGCAGGATCTGGCCCCGTGGTGCTGCCCCGGGAAGCTGCAGCCCTTGGGGGGTCACACCTTGGCCACCTCCAGCTGGTGCCACCACCGTGAAGGTCACACGGCCAGCACCCACGCTGATGCGGGCGTGAGGGGCTCGGGCAGCTGACAGGGGGTGATGCCCACATGGACCAGGGATGGGGACAATCCCAGAGTGACACCAGCAGTGAGAAGCCACCATCCCCTCACCCGGTCGCCTGTGAGTGACCCTGTGAGTGACCCTGCAGTGCTGGGCACTGGCCAACCTGGCCAGCATGGTGGTAGCCCAGCGAGTGGGTTAATGAGTCACCAAGGCACTGCCTGCCCTGTCCACGCACCTGCCTCAGTGCCTGGGCTCTACCGGGCACCTGCAGCCGCACTGAGGGGCACCGCTGCCCACCGGCCCCGGGAAAGCCCCACGGTGTGGTCGCAGCCAGGCTCCCGGTTCCTGGGATTTGCATGCTGTGATTAAGGCAGTGAAGCAATCGCTGTTGCCACATCGGTGAGAATCCCCGAGGCCCGTGCGCTATAAATGCCCCGATCAATGAGCAGAGCCGGGCAGGAGCAAGCAGAGCCAGGCCGGGCTGGGCTGGGCCACACTGCACAGAGGAGGAGACACCAAGCCGGGCACCCACCATGTGCTTCCTCACCCGTGAGTACCCAGAACCCGCTGCAAACCCTCCATCTCCCACTGCTCCCATTGTACCCGCTTCCCCCACTGCTCCCACTGCACCCAGACCATCCATAAAACTCACTTTGTCCATAGGACCTGCTGCCCCCACCGCACCCAGACCACCACCCAGACCCAGGAGCACCCACTGTCCCCACTGCACCCACCGTGCCCACTTCCCCCACCGCACCCACAGCACCCATAAACCCACTCTACCTTTAGCACCTGCTGCACCCACACATCCAGAAGCCCCTGCCTCTGCCCCCAGCACCGGTGGGATGCAGGGAACACCAGTCCCTCTCCCCTTTTGGGGATCTCTGTCCCTTCCCCAGGCCACGCTGCTGCCACCATCCCTGGGGGGGGTCCTTCTGGTTCCTGAGCCCATCCCTGGTGCAGGGTTGGGGCTCCCTGGGGTGTCCGGTGGGTGCTGAGCCGCTGTCCCCGCAGGTGGGCTGGCGCTGCTGCTGTGTGTGCTGCTGTGGCGGGCGCTGCACGGGGCACCGCTGCCCGAGCTCTCTGGGGACCAGGACTTCCAGCTCTTCCTGCAGAGGAACCTCGAGTTCACCCGCAAGATCCGCGGGGATGCGGCCGCACTGCAGCACGTGGTGGTGAGTCCCACACGCTGCGGAGGGGGGACGGCGGCCACTGCGGGGTCACAGATAAGGTGACCTTCCCCTCCCTGGCCTTATCGGCAGCGCAGGGCCAGGAGCCAACGGTGTCCCCTCACTCAGCCCTGGGGTGTTGGGGCACCCACTGGGGACATGTGGGGACCTTCCTGGGCACACACCAGCTGGGGCAGCCACACCTCCAACCCCAGTGCACCCGGTCCATGCCATTCCTTCCCTCCTCCTGGCTGGGCTGCAGGGTGTCCCACAGCCCAGGGATGGGGTGTTGCGGGGTGTTGGGGTCCTCTGACTGTCCTGAGCCTGTTCCCTTCGCCTGCAGTGTGACACCTTCCAGTTGTGCAATGAGGACGAGCTGCTGCTGGTGCGGCAGGACCTGGACATCACGCAGGTGCCGCTGGAGCAGTGTCACAGCCGCACGTTCCAGGCGGTGAGTGTGGGCAGCCCACCCCTGCCATGAGCTGGTTGGCTCTGTCACAGCTCGGGGCACCCCAAAGCCCCCTGTGTCTCGCTGGCCAGGTCATGCCCAGCCGCACTGACCATGCCATGCCCACCACAGGAGACTTGCTTCAGCCAGATCCGTGCCGGGCTCCGCGTCTACCACAGCTCCCTGTCCACCATCCGAGAGCTGCTGCCTGGGCACGCCGAGCTGGTGGAGACCCTGCAGCTGGACACAGCCAACCTGTCCTCCAACATCCAGCAGCAGGTGAGCAGGGAAAGGGGGACTTGGCAGGGACAGGTGGGTAAGGCAGAGGCCGCCTCCCCAGAGATGGGTGGGCATGGTGGGGACTGCATCCTCGGGAAGGGCACATGGGGGAAGGGGACTGCATTCCTGGGGGACAAGGAGGGCCCGGCAGGGACACGAGGCTCTGCATCCCTTGCGGATGCCAATGCGCTCCTGGGACACCTCTGGGCCTGGAGCTGATTCCGCTGCCTCTGCCCGGCTGCAGATGGAGGACCTGGGCCTGGCTACAGTGACGTACCCCACGGAGAACCAGGAGCCCCTCCCCACCTTCTCCTCTCACTTCCACCACCAAGTCGGCGGCTTCTTCATCCTGGCCAACTTCCAGCGGTTCCTGGAGACGGCGTACCGGGCGCTGCGGCACCTCACCCGCCTCTGACCCCTGTTCATGGATGTCCCACCTGAGGGACATCCCGGGAGCGCCCTGTTTTCTGCTTTTTTAATATTTATGGCTATTTAATATTTATCTGGCCGGGGATGCTCCCCCGCCCGTGGCCCCGGGCAGGCGCCGGGGGACCCCACGGTGGATCCGTGCACAGGTACCTGTGCAGCATCACCCTTGTTTAATATTTAAACACAAGCGTATCTCTGCTACGAGGTTCTGGAGCTGGGCTGAGCCCCTGCAGCTGCCGCTGGCACCACCTGTGCCTCAGTTTCCCCACGGCTCACACTGCTGGGGCCGCTGCACCATTCCACGGGAACATGCCTTCCTCTGAGGATGAGGATGCTCCAGAGCAGCATCTCCCTGTCCAGGCTGCAGCCTGCAGGGACACATCTGATGGGTGTTATTTCTAGTAATTAATATTTATTAGCCATTAGGGAGTCGGGGGAAGGATGGAAGGACTGTAGAGATGTGGCAGCTCCCCAGGATGAGGCTTTTTTGGGGAGCTCCAGCACTTTGGGGAGCTGCATCTCTGCTCTGTCCCCGTTTCCTGCTAAATTTGGGGTACTTACTGCAGTTTAACTTATTTGTGCCCATCCCTGGCCGGGAGGAGCCGCTTGGACACGGTCCCATCCCGCAGAGCCTGACGCAGCCCCGGTCCCGTGGCTGTGTGGGAGCTCTGGGCGTGGGGGGTTTTGTACTGTATTTATTGCTGCAGCTGGGTGAGCCCCGAGAAACACCCGCTATCTTTTTTTTGTATGTGATAAAAATGGAAATAAACTCTATTTTTGCACTCTCTCTCTGTCCCACTGTCTCGTGCCTGCGTGGGGGGCACGCAGAGGGGCCGGAGCATGGGGACATGGGGACAGAGGCGTGAGGGATCAGGGAGTGGGGCATTTAGGGGCCGGGCTGCGGCTGCTGGTGATGGCTTGGAGAGATGAAAAGCAGCCCCCTCAGTGCCCCCACCCCACAGCCTCAGCCCCCTGAGGGACAGGAGGCACTGTGGGGTGGCTGCTTCCTTCCACAGCCGTCAGTGCTGCTTGGGCAAGAGCCGATTCCTAGAAAGCTCCGGAAGCCGCCTGTGCTGGCGGCGCCTGCCGAGGGCACCGGCACCGTGCCCGGAGCTGGTTTGTGGGCTCATCCTGGGGCTGGTGGCAGTGGGGGACTCCAACTCCAGCTACTGAGCTGCTGCTGTCACACGGAGAATCTGCCCCAGAGCTGCCACGGTGAGAGGAGGCTTCCAGCAGTGAGGAAAGCAGAGTGGATGGACAAACGGATGTGGCAGAGCAATGTCAGGAGACCCCTAGGCAGATCCCCTGCACCAGAAAGCCCCTGTGGGCACCCCCAGGCTCTCCCCGATGGGTGTTTGCCCACCCCGGGCTGTCCCAGCTCCACCAGCCTCGTTTCCTCCCACCAGGCCCACGCTCGCATCCCATGACCATCAGCATCCCTCACCACACTCATCCTGGCCACTCAGGGACGGAGGCCAGTGCTGGTGGGTGCCAGGGTTCCCAGTTCCTGCCTCCCTCCAACTTCCCAGCCCTGGTAAGGGCCTGGTGCAGGCCTGAGCCCCACGGTCACACACCGCCAGGGGGAAGCCCTCGCCCACCACCCACCCCACGGGCAGCAGCTCACTCCTTCCTCCCCCGCCTCACGGGTGCTTACAGAAAACCTTCTCCCGCCCCAGCCCCTTCCTGGAAGGGAAAGCACTGGTGCCAACGCCAGGCATGGAGCTGCCTTGGCAAATATTGACAGAGCCGGGAAGGCCACGAGCGCTGGGTCCTGCTCTTTGCTCTGGGCTAACGGTAAAGAGCCGCCCCTGGGCGAGCAGAGGTGCCCGGGTGGGTCGGTGCCAGCTCAGGGTGGGACTCACGTTGGTGTCAGGCCCGGTGAGGCCATCCCGGCCCATCCCGTTGCGTGCCACGGCTCCGTTAGCTGCCCCACCCAGCCCCGTGGCTGCTCTCGGCTGCCCCTGGACTGGGCCCAGCAGCTGGACCCCTGGGAGCAGCAGGAAGGGGGAGGATGCTCCGTGTGTGAAGGCCAAGGACCAGCAACACCCGCAGCTACCCCAAGCGCATCGGGGTCTCTCCCTCTGGCAAAGCCTGGAAGCTGCTAGGAGCTGAGCTCATCCCGGGAGCAGATGGGGTCAGCCTGGCCTTGAGTCACCATCCCACCGCCTCTTCCCTGTCCAGCACTGACCCAACCCCTGACGCACCGCTCCGGGATCCCTCCATGCCCCATCTCCCTTCGGAGCCCCCAAAACAGGGCTGGGGACCCCCACTGCCGAGGGGGGCAGAGGCACAGCCCAGCCCCGGGAGTGGGCTCCGTGTCACGGGGCCCTGAGGGAAGGGCTGGTGCCCGCTGGCCCCGCTTCCCCCTTTCTCGTGAGTCAACACCAATGGAAGGGGCAGAGGTGCAGCCGCCCTGGCCCTGCCACCCCCTCGGGGACAGGGGTTCGTGACAGCTCTGGGAGGATTCACTGCTGGAGCAGCTGATGGGGTGTGGGGACAGTCCCGAGGGAGCCTGTCCCAGCACGAGGCCGGTGTGGTGCTGGCGAGGTCACGGTTACTCACCCGCTGCCAGCGCCGCGCTCGCCGCGGACTGAACTCACAGGGAGGAATTCCAACAAAAACTCACACTCACGGGGAGGAATTCCAACAAGAACTCACACTCACGTGGAGGAATTCCCAACAAGATCCCGCTTGTGGCTGACAGCACAGCAGGGAATCATCCCTGCTCCACCCAGCACAGCACCCGCTCCCAGTCGGAGCACCATGGGCAGCCCACCACCCTCTCCGGGGTCTAGGACAGGGCGAGGGGGATCTCCCCTCCTGCCCAGCACAGGGCTCGACCACTAGCTCCCCATCACTCCCAGAATCAAGGGGTTTTGGGGAGTCCCAGGGCCCCAAACAGAGACAAGACAAAACCTGGTTCTACAAAAGGATTATTTATAGGATAAAAAAAATCAGGGGGTGTCTGTCTCAAAGCTGCCACAAGGCAAGGGGATGGCTCTGGGTGCTGAGGAAGCAGCCCCCCAGCACTTGCAGTGACAGAGGCCATCCCAGGTGTCCAGGCTGTCAGGGAGATTCCCTGGGATCCTCAAGGATCTCCCCTGGCCGGAGTGCCCTGCTCACAGTGCAGCGATGGCCTTGGCGGCAACGCGGCGGCCCAGGGGCAGGCTGAGGTCAGTGATGGCCAGGACAATTTTGGGGCTGGACATGGTGGACACCTTCACCAGCTCCGAAACCTGCCCGAGGACAGAGGAGAAGCACAGCTGAGTGTCACCAGGAGCCCAGGAGGTGCCCACCCCGTGGACCCCATCGCAGTCCCTGAGCAGGGACAGGGGTGTCACGGACTCACCATGGTGAAGGGCATGAACTGGAGGATGCTCCCACGGCTGCCCTGCTCCAGGCACTCCACACACTCCTCCATGAACCACTGGACAAACTGGGTGTGGGTGCCGGCCGTCTTGGCACCCAGGATGGAAGAGATGAGCAGGAAGAGGTTTGCTGTGGGGACAGGGAGAGACCTACAGTCAGCTCACTTCTGAGAGGCTGGGCTTGGCCTGAACTCCCCACCGGTGTTCTGGTGTGGCTGGATGTGAGCCCAGGGACCCGTCCCACCTTACCCAGCACCCGGTTGAGCGGGTCCCTCATGCTGACAGTGTGGAGCTGGGAGGCAGAGAGTGAGCTGCTCATGGAGCGATCTGTGGGGCAGGAGAAGAGAGTCAGGAACAGTCTCATGGCCCCCTCAGCTGAGCCAACATGCCCACCCCAGTCAGCCCTGGTCACTGGAGGTCAGCCAGCTCCAGGAGGGGCTTTTGTGGAGCAAAAGAGGTTTGTGCCCCCCGTACTCCGACAGAGCCTGCGCCACTGGGGCACCCCAGAAACACAGCACAGGTGGTCTCTGCCCCGTCCCTGTCCCCTCTGCCATCCCACACAGAGCCCGGGCAGGTTCTCAGGGTGTCACGATCGGGAGTGGAGGAGAACGGCAGCAACACACACGTTACACATCCTGTGTGTGAGCCAGATGTTCAACAGCTGCACAGCAGCTCTCCCACCTCACTGTCAGTGTGCAATCCAGCTACCAGAGCTGAGGCACGTCCAAATCTAGCAGTGAATCCTGGGACAGACCAGGGGGATTGAGCTGGCCCCAGCTGTGAAACACTACTGGGTGCTCCTGTGGGAAGAACTGGGTCAGCTCTGCTCCAACAGGATGGGAATCCTCTTGGGAAGGCTCTTGTGCACACCCCACAGTCTACAGCTCCTGCCCAAATCAGCAGGACCCACCGTGTGCTGCTCTGAGGATGCTCACCAAAAAAAGAAAGCCCTCCTACACTTTTCTCATGGAATCACATGAGTTATGTGGCCGCTGCAGGAAGCGGCGTTTCCACATCACTGCAGCAAATAGCCCAAAAAAGTCCTGAATGTCACTGGGAAGAGGTGGGACTGCCTCAGGAGGTAAAAAAAGATAAGTGAAATAGAGGGAAAAGCCCATATTTCGACAGTAACAAAACCAACCGAAAGTAAAGGTCAATGGATGTGTTGAAAACTTAATATATAGAGTAATTTGGGATAAGGGGAGAAAACAATGACCAGGGAATGTCCTGACTCACTGCCCAGGAGCGTGGACAATGCATGTGGGAGCTGTGACAGCACCCACTGGGCAGGACACGGATCCCCCAGCAAGGCCCACTGGAGCTGTCGCAACCCAGGACACTGCAGGGACACGGATGTGACTGGGGGGGCTCATCCGCTCTGCCCCAGCCTTGCTAACAGCAATGGAATGCCAGGACTTGGCTCCGGACACCAGGAATGTCACCTCCAGCTGCGGTGCTGTGAGGGGTGGCTGGGGGCACACGGTTGTCACAAAGCCCCCCTGAGCCCCTCGGGCATGGGGTGCTGGACTGGGGGGCAGCAGCACAGAGGGAAGGTGTAATCTCACCCTTTTAACTTGTTCTGATCAGAGAAGTAAATAGTTTGGCCTTTCCCAAGTGCAAAAGCTCTGGGATAACTCAAAATAACACTTGACAGCTCTAAACCCTGACCCGGCCGGTTTGGAAAGGGAAGGGATTTTGTGCAAATACACATTTCACACCCAAAAGGACAGCGAGGGAGGGGAGCCATCCTCCCTCCCCTCCTCCACTTACTGGGGCTGGAGAGGATGTTGGAATCCTCCTCATTGGAGCTCAGCAGCCGCATGAGCTTGGAGGGCTGTGTGTCATCCAGTGGGAACAGGCTGATGTAATCCTGGGGGAAGAGCGGGGTCAGCCCCAGCAGCCCCTCACTGAGGGGGCCCTGGTTCCCCCTGTGCAGGGCTGGTGACACACCCTGGGCTCTGCACAGCCCCACGGCCCAGGATATGATCTCTGTTTATCTAGAGCACCCTAACCTGAGCCGGACACATCCTGACCAGCTCATTACAACCCCTTGCCCAGAAAAAAGTAGGGAAAATCCTGGATTTTAAGGTTGGAAGGCCTCAGAGAGCCAAGACAAGCTGGGTAGGAGCCTGGCCTCACCCACCCACACCTGCCACCCTCACCTCCCCCAGCCACTGCTGCTTTGGGGCACAGATTGCTCCCAGCCAATCCCTGCTCCACCCAACACACCTCGATGTCCTCCCGGTGCCTCTTCTTCTGCCGGGCTGAGGCCTGGCCCTTGTTGTGAGAGGAGTAGGAGCTCAGGGCACACCACACAGAAAGCCTGGGGACAAAGCAGAGACACAGGCAGATGCTGCCAGCCCACCTGAGAATTGGGTGTGAGCAGGAGGAGCGGCAGAGCCCGGAGCATGAGCTGGGATGTGACACAGCAGGTCCCTCCTCAGAGGGGGACAGCAGTGAATGGCAACCAGAGTGGGAACTATTGGCACTGTCGGGGCCAGAGTGGAATTTGGACAGCTGGGACACTCATCCTAGCAACAGACCATCCCCCCCACCTCCCCAAACAGCCCTCGAGGAGACAGTCCCTGTAGGTCTGGGGTCTTACTTGGCCAGGGCCTTTCCGGGGGGGTCCATGAGGGTGTGCCATTTGGAGGAGTCTGTCAGCAGGTTGGGCAGGATGTGGCCCAGCAGAGTCAGCGTCAGCTGCTGCATGTCCAGGCAGAAGATGGCGTAGAGCAGCTCCACGGCCCTCAGTGTGTGCTCCTTCCGTGTCTCCTTCAGCAGCTCCTGTGGGGCAGAGGGCAGGGAGGAGGAGGCACGGGCAGGGGTGGGCCTGCCCCACATCCCTCCAGTGCCAGAACTGTCCCAGCAGCCAGCCCAGGGCTACCAGGACACTGGAGCACAGACTAGACCCTCCAGCCGTGGCCTCAGCATCCCACCCGGTGCTGGGGGTCCCCCTTGCCCCCCTGTACCTTGACCAGGTTGTTGCAGAACCAGTAGACCCCCCCCATGTGCAGCAGGGTGTCAAAGATGTGGATGGAGCGGCTGTCAACCCAGCCCTTCTCCAGCACCTTGGTGAACACGCTGGTCAGCACCTCCTTGATGGGCTTCTTGGGGGGCAGAAGATTCCAGTAGGGAATGGTGTCCATGCCAGTGGAAGGGAATTTGATCTGCGTGGCCGTTTGCTGCAGGACATCCGCGCACATGTGCTCCAGGATGGAGCTCATGATCACCACGCTGCGGCGGAGAGACGGCGTCAGGCGGGCACGGGGAGGGAAGGACACGGCACCGGGAAGGGGGACAGGGCAGAGAACGGCACAGCACTGGGAAGTGGAGCGGGACAATAGATGGCATGGCACTGGGAAGCGGGAGTTGGGCAGGAGATGGCACGGCACCAGGAAATGGAAGCAGGAGATGGCACAGCACTGGGACATGGGACCAGGGTAGGAGATGGCACTGGGAAGTGGAAACAGGGAAGACAGCACGGCACTGGGAAGTGGAAGCAAGATAGGAGATGACATGGCATCAGGACGTGGAAGCAGGGCAGGAGACAATGGCACTGGAAAGTGGAAGCAGGGCAGGGGATGACACAGCATCAGGAAGTGGAAGCAGGGCAGGAGGCAGCACAGAACTGGGAAGTGCAATCAGGGCAAGGCATGGCACAGCATCAGGAAGCAGCAGAGCAGGAGATGGTACAGCATCAGGAAGTGGAAAAGTGGAAGCAGGGCAGGAGATGTGGCACAGGGAAGAGGGAGCAGGGCAGGAATGGGCCCGTGCCCCGGAGCTCACCGCTCGTTGTAGAACTGGAGCGTGTTCTCTCCGTACAGGGGGGTGGCGAGCTGCCGGATCATCTGCAGGGACTTCTCCCGCTCATCCAGGCCCAGCATGCGGACGTGGGCCACCAGCCAGGCCACGGCACACACCGCCATGCTGCACACCTTCCCCTTGATGTTGTCCGTGATTTTCTAGGAGAGGAGGCAGAGCAGAGGATGAGCACGGACAGGTGGACGCAGAGCCACCACCTCTCAGGGCTGTGGGACCTGACTGCAGGGTCCAAGCCCTCCCCTCCTCCATGGGTGACACTGTCTCTGCCAGTCCCACTGCCACCCACGGGGGAGTCTGGAGCCAAGGGGCTGGAGCCACATCAATTCCCCATTCCTAAGTCACAGTGAGCTCCAAGGTGGCTGCAGGGGCAATCGAGGCAGAACAGGGGATCCCAGAACTTCTGGACCCTTGGCCCCTCTTCAGGACACAGCATAGCCCTACTCTGCCCCCTACCCACCTGGATCGACTCAAAGGTGAGGACACCATTCTCCCAGGCATTGAGGATCTCCAGGATGGCAGCTGAGATGCTCAGACACACCTCGTGCCACTTCATCTGCCTGTGGGGGGAGGTGGGGATTCAGGCATGGCCACAGGGCCAGGGGAGCTAGGCTGGGGACTCCCCTTCGGCCGGGCAGGGTGGGCACGCGGGTGGGCTCTTACACCAGCTTCATCTCGGAGGAGTTGTTGAGGAGGGCAACCAGGGACTCCACCTTGGTGGAATCCGGGCGGAAGCAGGGGTGGTCGGGGTTGAGGATCTTCCCCTCCTCGGGCATGCAGGTCAGCATCCAAGTCTCAAAGAAGGGCACCTCGCCCGGAGGGTTTGAATCCGACAGGATCACCTGGAAAGGGACCAGCACGGGGTCTGCATCCTGCACGGACCCTGCTGGGGACCCCCACCCTGGGGTCTGTGCCCCCCCCGGGGTGCTCATGGCCGGGGGAACAGCGCCGCCCTGTGGCCTGGAGGGAGAGACAGGCACTGGTCAGCCCCCAGTAAGGCACTGGTTTCCTGTCTGTGGGCTGTGGTTTCCCCCAAAACCAGGAGGCTCCCCAGGGGACCTCAGCGCAGCTCAGAGGAGGAGAGATGCCAGGCCAGGATCAGCCCTGGGGGGGCTGCGAGTGTGGCCCCAGGGTCACCGTGTCCTGCTCAAAAGGGTCCCTTGTCCCCTCACCCCACTGAGCTGTGCTCAGGGTCCCCAGGGCTGGGGTCACACAGCCCAGCTGGGAGGGTCCTGGGGGGGCCACGAGCTGGGAACCCCACGTGTCATTTCCTCCCCTCAGCCTGTGTCACCCAGGGGACGGTATTTTCATCCAAAAAAGTTTTGCACATCTGTTCAACAGCAGCTGGGCAGGAAAGTCACCAGGCTGGGAAGGGATGATGAGACCTCATCAAACAGCCCTGGGCACATCCGTCCCTGCCAGGAACCCCCTCCCTGCTCCCAGGACTGGCTGGGCAGGACCCCTCTCTCCCCCTTTCTGCATTCCTGGTGTTTCGGTATCGTTTTGGCTCCCAACACACACAGATGTCGAAACCTGGAAAATTTTCATGCAACCAAAAAGTGCTGTTTCCTGAGCAGGGCTGCGAGTTCCTCCTTGGATGGGGGAAGGCTGACACTGCCTGGTCATGTGACCCCCCCAGCCAACCAGTGCCACACTGGAGGGGCAAACTGAGAGAGGTCTGGTGAGCTCAGACACCACGGAAGCAGCATTCCCACTGATCCCACTGTCCATAAATGGAGCACGACACAATTCCTCAGGGAGTCGAGAGCCAGTCCTGCTCCATTGCCTGGCACCCAGAGCCCCAGGGACAGATTTTCAGGTGACAGGCACTGGGTGCTGTGCCCTGGGCTGTGAGGTGGCTGTGGGGACGGCGGGGACAGTGGCAAGCTGGCCACTAGAGGAGGCTGACAGGCTGCAGCAGTGCAGGGGCTGCGCTGGCACAGTGAGAGCCCCTCAGAGGATACAGCCCCATCCTTACACTCCCTTGGAGGACACAGCCCCATCCCCTCATCCCCACAGAGGATCCTTACCTCCGAGCCGTAGGTCTGGGCCACATGGCACAGCATGAGGAAGGAGATGTCGAAGAGCAGAGCCCGGACTGAGCCACTCTTGGCTGAGGGAGGAGAAGCAAGGACCTTGGGGCTCTCTGGCCTCGGCAAGAGGAGGCAGGCAGAACCCCACGAGCAGAGGGACTGGGACCCTGCTTCCCCCAGACAGCTTTTCTAACCCCCCCGGTGTTTCTGTGTCAACAAGAGCATGTGCCAGGTGCCTCCCCCCACCTCATCAGCCTCTGCTTGAGCTCCCAGAACAGCTCTGGCCTCCCCCTGGGCAGCCTCAGCCCAAGCCGGCCCCCCCGCCATGGAAGGTCAGAGCACTCCGCAAGTTTCATCACACGGAGTCAGAGTCCTTATCTGGGCTGTGCTGACACATCACCCCTTCCAGGGAGGGAGCCGAGGGGTCCCCTGGGATCAGCTGGGGAGCCTTTGGGAACACCCCACATTTGGGACGGACAAGCACATGAGGGCAGCAGGTCCCCAGGAGCCCAGATCCCTGCTGGCACAGGGCCTGTGCCCCCCGTGCCCCTTCCCTGCTGGCACCCCAGCCAGGCCTGGCACAGCTCAGCTCGCTCCAGTGCCACAGCCAGTCCCAGCTTAATCCAGCCAGGCCCCAGAGCACCCCAGCACAGGCAGCAGAGGGGGCTCAACTCCAATCACCCCATGCACGGATGCACACGCACTTACAGATTTCTCCGGTGGTTTGCTTGGTGAATTCATTCAGCCTGGAGGGGCAGAGAATGGCAGCAAAGCATTATCAGTCCAAGCAGACAATTCCCACCCCCGAGACAAGCCGGGGGCTGCCCGGCCTGCAGACACCCCCCAGCCCCATCCCAGCACGGAGGGGCAGGAGATGCAGGGCCCAGCTCCACAGACACCCTACAGCACCGCAGGGACAAGTCACCAAGTCACCTCCTCCCTGTCTCTGCTCCCTGCAGCTAAACAGGTCGGGCCATGCTGCTCATACCACAGCCACGGGCTCTCCCCAGAGCCAGCCCTGCCTGGCTGTGTGGAGGTTTCAGAGCACAGACCCCCAAACAGGCCCCCCGTGCACCCAGCCAGGCTGGCATGGGCCAAACCTCCTTGGGGGAGCCTGTCACGCAGTGTGTGCTGGTGTGTGTGCTCTAACCAGTATGCTTGTGTCTGGGGACAGCAGAGACAGACAGCCCTGGATCCGGGGATCTGTCAGAGCCTTCAGTTCTTTGAACATCCCCAAGCTAACCTGGCTCCAACTTTTTGCCCTGTTCACGCAGAAGCAAAGATGAGGTGCTGTGGGGTGCAGTCTCCCTGAGATCCTAGCCTTCCCCAGTGCTCCACTGGGCCAGAGGCGCAACCAGCCCTATCAAGAGGCCATTTAGGGGGTTGCCTGCTCCCCCCAGCCCCCTGGTCACCAGGGATGGTGCCATCCAGGTGGCCACTCACTTGACGAACTTCCGAGCGAAGGATTTCAGCTTCCCGGTGGCTGCTGCTGCTGCCAGCAGCAAGTCCAGACTCTTCCCAGACAGCATGTGACCCAGGACCCCCAGCAAGCCCTCGGGGGACTTGGAGTGATCCGCATCCATGGTCTACAAACAAAAAAGAGGAAAGAGAAGTCATGGGGAATGTGTGCTAGAGAGCAGCAGCAAACTCCAGCTTTTGGAGCAGAGTTGATCTGCTGCCAGATCTGTTCCTGAGGCCTCGGAGACCAGGGACCTGGTGGATTTGGGGGAGGTGGGATGGAGCTCTCTGAGTCCCTTGCACTGGGAAAAAACCATCCCATCACTCAGCAGCAGCGAAACAACCAGAGTGACACAGGGACACGGGGAGTCCCTGGGGAACGGGGGAGATGCACGTGGGAAGCAGCTGAGCAGGACGGGCAGAGCTGGCTGGGCTCAGGCTGCTGGCACTGATGACATGCCACCTGACAGCTCCTCCAGCTTCCCAGGAAGGAGGAGGGGAGCTCCTAGTCTCCACAGCTGAGCAGCAAGGCTGTGAGTGATTCCTCCACTCCTCCATCCCAGGGCAGGGGGAGATCAGGCACCTCCCAACTGTCCTGGCTACCTGGCGAGACCAATGCTGCTGGGAACGGGCTCTGAGGACGAGCTCAGCCAGCCCAGCACGGCTGCAGGAGGGGACTCACCTTCAGGATGTTGGTGACAGTGGGCTCAGCCCTCAGGATGAGCCCTGGGTTTGGCTGGATGTTGGCGTTTTCAGCCGATTTCAGGGATGGGGAGTTTTCCTTGTCTGCCGCCCTGGGGGACCCCAAAGAAGGGCCAGTGTGTAAGAATCCATCACCCTGCCTCCCTCCCCCACCCACTGGTATCTCCAAGGGAAAGCCACCGCCTCAGGCCACCACCAGCTGACACTCTGAGGGGACAGACTCTGCCTGTACCCAACCTGTCCTGAAAGCAGCGCCCTGTCCCCCCAGGCCACTGTGTCCCAGTCGCCGTCCCCCAGCGCCAGCACAGCTGCTCCCGCACGCTCCCCCCCAAAACCAGGTGCTCCAGCCCCACTTTTGGGGAGTTTCCCAGACTTTGGAGTGGCTGTACCGTTTGTCGATGAGGTTGTTCATGTTGGCCTCGGAGAGCAGCCCCTGCTTGCTGCACTCCTGCAGGAGCAGGCTCACGCAATTGCAGCTGGAAGAGAGAGGAGAGCTGTAGCCCCAAGGGCAGCATTCCTGTCACCCCAGACAGTGCCAGAGGGCAGGGGGACTCCTGAGCTGCCCTCCTGGCCCAGTTGCATCCCTCCAAAGGTGCTGCAGGGTCCTGAGCAGCTCTAGATGTCACACAGCATCACCCACATGTGACTCAGCTGTGTGGCAGCTCATGTGGCAACATCAGGTCCTCAGGAAGAAGGAATTGGATCAGAAACTAACCCAGCCCTGCCAGAGCTGCCCCAGCACCCTGCACCGAGGATGGGGTGGTTGTGGCACATGGCCACGTGGCAGCTCTGGCCATGGTGAGCACTCACTTGCAGCGCTGGTCGGCTTTGTCAAGCAGAGGGGTCAACTTCAGCAGGAACTCGAAGGCACAGTTCACATCCTCAGTGAAATCCTGCCGAGCACAAAGCCAGGCACTCGGCTCACCATGCTGCTGACACGAGCCCACCTGCCCCTGCCCCCACCTGCTCTGTTAGGGAAGGTTCCTGGGCCATGGACCATTTCCCCACGCAGCTCTGGCCAGCACCAGCACCACCGTGACACGCAGAACCCCCATGGATGACCCTCGAGACTCACCTTGTCCCCCTGGGGATATTTCTTGAGTTTAACCAGCACTTGGGGCATCTGAAAGACACAGGGCACAGTGTGACATCAGGGCAGACCCTGTTCCACAGCTGGGACCCCCCCAGCATCACTGGCCCACAACAACACAGCTGCACACAGCTGCTTTCCCAGCCCAGGGAAAGGAGCATTTCTGGAGCAGCGTGTGCACCTGGGGGACTGTGTGCCTCTCTTCCCCTCCACAGTGTCCTCCCACCATCACCCAGAGCCACATTTCCCTCACAACATCCCAGGAAAACCCATTCTGCTAAACAAAGTGAGGCTGGGCTGAAAGGAGGTCCCTGGACAGCAAAGCTGATGCTCAGCAGGTGGCAGGAGAGCTGGGGTGCGCTCAAGTGGGTGGGGGGAACCCCAAGGGGCACACTGCAGGAGAGAAGGACTAATTGCTCTGGCAGAGCTCAGGGCTCAGCAGGATCCAGGTGTGCAGGGAAAGGGCAGTGGCTCGGTGCAGGGGCTGGGCCCTACCTTCAGGAAGGTGAAGGCTGTCCACTTGAGCTCCTCTGTGCCCTCGGGGCACTCGATGAGGCCCACAAAACACGCCTTCCATATCTCCAGCACGAACAGCGGGGAGGGGATGCGCTGCAGGGCACACACACAAACCCCCCCAGTGCTGAGCTGGCAGCAAACAACATCCCCCACCACAGCCAAACCCTGAACCCCTGTGGAGGCGTTGATGGGCTCCTGCTGCTCCCTTGGACCAGGATCAGCACAGAGAGGCACATGGCACGGAGCTGTGGCTGGGCCCCACGGCCCCAGGCTGCCTGAGCAGGAGAACGTGCTGTCACTTGTGTACCTGCATCCTCTTCACCATCATCAGCTGCTCCACCAGCGGCTGGGTCTCTCCTGTGAGGTTCATGGTGCCCTCCAGCAGCACCACGGCGTGCACGGTGGGGAAGCCGGTCTTGTTCAGCTGCTCCGAGTGGACTGAGAGCATGGTGGGGATGCTGGGTGGGGGAGGACAGCCCATGGTCACTGGAGCCCTGCAGGGACAGATTTCTGCTCCTCCTGTCCCACTCCCAGTCCCTGGCCAAGCCCCTGAGCTTTGGTGCCTGGGGGAAGGACAACCTGGAACACCTATGCCCGGGAGCTCTGAGGCATAGCCAATCCCTCAGGACCTGGGAGCAATTCCAGGGGGATCCAGAGCAGTTGAGGGATGGTAAAGGTCCCCAGGGTCACCAGAGGAGCAACCCCTGTGTCAGACTTCTCTGCAGCAAGTCACCACTAGCCCTGTCTTCTCCTCTGGGCAGCCCCTGCCAGAGCAGGAGTCTGAGCTGGGAAGGGACTGGGAAGCAGGGAGGCCCTGTGGAGGGAGGCAGGAGCCTCTCAGCCCTCAGAGCAGGGAGTGTGGGGGACTCAGACCCATTTTGACCCCCAAGCCCACAGAAAAGCAGCACACAGAGCCACCTCTTGATGAGGGACACGCAGTTGTCAGCCTGGCCCCGCAGCGGGGAGTTGCCGAGGTTGTTCAGGTTCTCCCCCAGCTTGACGAGGGACTGCTCTACGGTGCTCCAGGAGGCTGGGGAGGGAGGGCAGGGATTCAGCGGGGGGACAGTAGCACACAGAGCAGCCAGGCAGGCCAGCTTCAAGGCCCACAGCAGCACAGAGGGGCTGCAGACACTGAGGGTCCCCACTGCTGCTGTGAGCCCAAACAGGGTCCGTGTGCCCTCCAGCAGCTCCTGCCCCGAGCCTGGCCTGGCACTGCCTCTTGGCCAGACATGGGCACAGCCGAAGGCGCAGGGCTGTGCCAGGCTGGCGGAGCACAGGGCTCGCCACGCGCCCAGGAACAGCTCACGCAGCCTTCACATTAATTCTGCTCCTCTTCCAAGGGCAGCACGGAGGGGAGGGGGCAGAGGGTGGCATGGAGCCAGGGAGGAGACGGTTACAGCAACAGGGCTGGAAGATGGATAGGCTTGGAGCCGCAGGGACACTGCGGCAGGAGCCGGGCAGGGGGAAGGGAGAGGTGGCAATGACATCTCCCAAGGGCCAGCGCACGGGGCAGGGACATACACGTCTCCTCCAGCTTGGCGATGTGGATCAGGGCACGGTTCTTGGTGCTGCTGAGCACCTTTTCCAGCCGCTCCAGGCACATCTTCAGCTGGTTCTCCGCCGCCGCCTGCTCCAGCGGCTCCTTCACCTTCTCAGCGTAGAAAGCAGCGCAGCGCAGGAGCCAGGTGAGGGCACTCAGCAGCGCCCGGCACAGGCTGATGCACTCCTCGGCCTTGCCGTGGCAGCTGGGACAGGAGAGAAACAGGAATATGCTCACTGTGTGCTGGGAAACTGAGGCACAGACACAGGGTAGGCTGGGGAACCCAAACCCAGGTCCTGCGCTCCCAGCCCACTCCTCTGCTGCAGATCCCAACCTGCTCAACCCACCAGCATTCCCACTGTGCCAGGGGGAAGAAAACTTACCCCCACCCCCCAGGCAGCCTCCTCACTGGCCACTCCACTACAGGGAAACTTTCCAAGCTTTTAATCAAATTATCTTGCTAAGAGAGGCTCAGCATTGATCAGTGCACTGCGAGAGGTGAACGCTTTCCCCTCCTGATGCACAAATCATCGGGGCCAGAAGTTTTGATCAAATTAAGCAGAGGATCAGAGCAGGCAGGAGCGGATTAAGGGCTGGCTCTGCAGTTGGCCAGCGACAGCTCCTTGTCAACATCTGCCACTGATGCATATTCATTGCTGCTGCTTCATTTCATCTCATTGAAGAGCCTTCCTCCTCCTCCTTCTCCCACTGTCCCTGCTGCACGCTCCCACCTCCCAGAAGAGGCTGTCAGGGGTTAACAGGAAGATTTCTGAGCTTTCTAAAAAAGTTTTTGTGGCCTGAATTGTCTGGACTCCCCTGGGTCCTGCAACACCAACGGAAGAGCATAAAGGAAAACAAAGCAGCGCCTGGGGCAGCACAGGCAGGACCAGACCAGGACACACAGCCCGGGCCTGGGAAGCTGCAGAGGGAAAGGAAACACTCTGAGGGGACAGAGACCCTCGGGCTATGGGTCTTACACCCATCCACCTGAGCTAGGCAGGAATACTACAGTGAGGTTTATCCCAGAATAGGGGGTTTTCCGTAGCTTCACACAAAGCTGGTGGGGTTTGGATTCCCTCTGCTGTCCCTGTTGGAATTCATGAGGCAGCAGTTTGGGAATGGACACAGAGCTGGAGGGGGAACCTGCTCTCCTTTGCCAGGGCGAGTATCCTGGGATCAGGCAGGACCTCCAGGCTCTGCTGGCTCCTGGTTCTGCCCACAGCACAGCCAGGGCAGAGACAGCAGTGCTGAAATAGTCACACCATACCTGAGGCGGTCACAGAACATATCCATGATCTCCAAGAGTGACTGGACACACAGGTCCCGGGAGAAGTCATCGAACTAGAGCAGGGGAACACAGAAAGATTTCAGATGGAGGCTGCCTGGCTCCAACAGCTCCCAAAACAACCTCAAGCCCTTCCTCTAGGGCCGGGCCGGGCGCTGCGGCTGCAGGACGCTCCCCCTGGCAACTGCCCAGAAGCCACTTGAATGAGAAGTAGGTCAGGGCTGTCTGTCGGCCAGGTCGTGCCCTCTCGGGGTGGCGGGAGGCAGCGGGGCCGTGGCAGCGGGGCTGGGGTTGGGTTTTCTCCGCAGCCTCAGGCCGGGGCTGCGCTGCCCTGGCGTGGCGGTGGTGGCCGGACGCCAGCCCCCTGCCCACCCCCGGCTCAGTGGGGCTGGCAGCGCCAACAGCCCGGCTGGCCGCGGGGCTGGGGGTGGGGGGCAGCAGAAGCGCGGCCCCCCCGCCTCCTCCCGGAGCAGATGGGGAGCCCCGCCGGGCCGGAGCTTGCCCGCAGCTCTGCGCTGGGCCCACGCTGCGCTGAAGGAGGAAGGCTCGGCTGTCAAGGTCAGCGCTGTGCCCGCCCTCCGAACGGGCAGCGACGCGGCACTGGGGGAACGCCGACCAGCCCGAGCCCCTTGGAGCAGAGCTGGGCTGGACTGGGCTCTATCTTCCCCAGGGAGTACGCCCACCCCCCCAGATCAGCGTTGGCGGGGGTTCCCCACCTCGCCACGGCTTTGCAGCACACTCCAAGCTCAGCCTGCACCCCACAAAACACTGGCTGCCAGCATCGTTCTCCTTCTGTCCCCATAACAACAACGAGGTGGGGGAAGAGAAATTATTCTCCCTAAAATTATTCCTCCTTCAGCTCACAGGCCACCCTGACAAGGCAGAGAGCAGGAGGCCTGAGGTCACCCCGACAAAGCAGAGGGTGGGGGGGTCTGTCACAGTCTGTGAGGGGCTTCCCAACACCAAACAGACACAGGCATGGAGGGCTTGTCCCCACAGAAGCAGCACAGGGACACTAAGCACCCATGGGAAGCCACAGCCGAGCGTGGCGTGTGGCCGCAGCCGCATGGCCCAGGCGCTGGCAGCTCCTCCACGGCCAGCTCCGATCCCCACGGCACTGGCAGTGCCGCCGGCTGTGGCGGGATGTGGTTTCCGGCGGTTGGGATGGGGTTACACACAGGGCAGGAGCCTGCCAGCCCTCCCAGTGCAGAGGGACCAGGCGTTCACACCCCCAAAACCCGCTGGGACCCGCGGCAGCCCGGCCCCAGGGGGACACGGAAGGGCTCGGGCGCTAATCCGTGCCGGCTGCCCACTGCTGACTCAGCCCAGGACGCCGCTTTCCACTTGACCTATATTTGGTGGGAGTTGTGGGGAGAGAAAGGGATTCACGGGGCTGTGGGTAAAGCGCGAAACCTCCGAGAGCACCTGCCAGAGCCGTACCTTGCTGATGGCCGTCAGCACCGTGGAATAAGACACCATCTACAACACACAAAGCCAAAACAAGCGCGGTGTCACAGGGGCTGGGTGCCAGCACCGCGCTCGTTGCTGAGGAACGGCAAGGTCAGGGCACGGCCCCGCTGCCTGTCACCGCAGACGGGGCCGGGGCTGGGGCGCTGACCCGGCACAAATCCAAACAGACATTTTTAGGTGATCGCTGATGTGTTTCACACAAACTTTAGGCGATATTAAATGCCAGGATATGAAAGCGTGGAGCTCACAGCGAGTGCAGAGGCTCTTGCGGGGTAGAATTCCCACCCTGGGCGATGGCAGAGGCTATTTATGGAAACATCCCTGCCCGGGGCACGTGCTGAGCTCTCCACCACCTGCCCCAGCCTGGGAGAGGCTCAGATGGGAGATTTGGGGTATCTGACCAGCCCAGAAGAGGCTCAAATGGGGGATTTGGGGTGCCTCCCAAGCTCTGGAGAGGCTCAGATGGGGGTGTGGGGTGCCTGCCCATCACCAGCATCCCACTTGCTTTGCCCACCTTGCTGAGGCTGCGAGGTGACCTCCAGCAGCACCAGCAGGTCCTTACCTGGGAGCTGATGGCGTATTTCAGGTAGGACAAGATGAGTGGGTTTGGGGACGGCCCGATCATGGCCTGTTCCAAGAGAGCCTCTGCAAGGAAAGAGAGGGGCCAGGGGTCCCAGGTCAGCACGTGGGGACACACAGACACATTCTGCTCTGCCCTCATCCCGCAGGGAAGCTGGCAAGGCACAACTGTGCCAACCACAGTGACTACACACCCCTTTTCCCCAAAATTCACCAAATCCCACAACTTTCTAATCCCTGACAGGCACAAGCCAGTGAATAATTCAGGCAGAGCATGCAGCCTCCTGCTAACGCAGCTCTCCGCGGGCACTCTGGCCACAAAACGGCGCCTGCTGCTCTCCAAACACATTCCCCTCCCTCCCACCTCTTGCCAGGAGGCTCCTGTAGCCTCCACCGAGTGGCTTTTGCCCGGGCACCTGGGGCTGAGCTCGGGGCTGCCCATCCCCTCCGCTGGGCATAGCCCTGCCCGTCTGGCCCTCGGTGGCCCGAGGGGCTCTGCCCGTCCAATGCTTTCAGCCAAGCCTTTAATTGCCCATTTGAACCATGGCAGAGTGCAGGAAGCACCTCCCCGAGCAGGCCCCGGGCTGTGGTGCGAGCTGCAAGTAGGTCAGAGCACCCAGATGTAAAAGGGGGAGCAGCAGCTGAGTGGGAAGTTGTCGCCCCAAAGCCGAAGAGGAGGAGACGCCGCCAGATCCCAAGCGCGGGAGCAGGAGACTCCCTGGGTCTCGCTCCAAGGCTGAATCCTGGGCCAAGAGTGTCTGGGATGAGGACAGCAGGCTAGTGGCAGCTCTCCCCTCCCCAGCCCATCCCAAAGTGTCACCACAAGCCAGCCACATGCTGCTCCCCACTGTAGACGTGTCAGCAGCGATCTGCCAGGCCCCGCCGTGATCCTGGCAGCTCATGCCAGCTTTCCCCCCTTTGCACTTCCAAGCTGAAAGGCATGAGCTTGGGAAAGGACAGCTCTGGGGGCTGTGGTGAAGAAGGGAGCTGCTGTTCCAGCCGTCGGGGTCTCGAGAATGGGCTCTCCCTGTGTGCGCACAACGCTCGGAGTTGGAGTCGGCCTATGCGGTTCCCAAAATGAAAAGAGGACACAGCTCCTTCCCCTCCCGGCAGAGGAGCTGTCCTCAACAAAACCACTGAGCCCTGGCTAAGTGTGGGCCAGGAGAAACCTGTTTCTAAAGAAATCATAGGGAATTATCATCTCTGGCTCTGTTTTTGGGGATACATACATCAGCCCACACCAAGCACCCCACGGGCCTTGCTGCCAGCAGAGCAGGAGCCAGTGCCACCAGGGTAGGCCCAGGCACCAGGGAGCCCCAGAGACCAGCTGGGCAACAGCAGGACTGGCCCTCAAGCCAACCACTCCCACACCCAGAAAACCCATTCAGAGCAAATCCATCTCCCCATGGCCACAGCTCCACTCGGCTCCTCCGAGCCCCACATCAGAGCAGACAAACCCAGCTGGGGTAGCTCAGCAGTGGGGACAGGGTGTGACAAAACCCAGACACCGCCAGAAAATCCACTGGGAGGATGGAGGGAGGGGAAAAACATCCACTGGGGAAAGATGCCCGCACTCAGAGGAGTGAGAGTTGCTGCCTGCGCGAGGCTGGTTCCTTTAAATCCCCCCGGAGCAGCAACCCCCGGCTCTGTTTATTTATCCAGGGACTTGCCGCCCAGGGAAAATCCCAGCACCAAGTTTCTATAATTAGCAGGAGAGCCTGGCAAATCTTTAAACCAGTCCCAGCCTTTGGCAGGATTTGTGTGAAATGCCCTTGAATTGGGCTGGGAAAAAGAACCCCCGTAGCCACGGTGGGAAGCAGCCTTGGGAGCAGCACCTGGCTCCTGTGCAGTGCTAGAATCAGATAATCAGGGAATCATTCAGTTTGCAAAGACCTCCAAGAGCATCCCACCACTAACCCATGACCTCAAGTGCCACATCCACACCGTGACTCCACCACAGCCTGTTCCAATGCTTAACCACCCTTTCCACGAAGAAATTTCCCCTAATATCCAACCTAAATTCTCTCCTGGCACAACTCGAAGATGCTTCCCTTGTCCTAAAAGCAAGGCTGTGCTGACCCCTGACCCCTCCCAGGGGGAAAAATGGAGGGAATGACTCCAAAACAGAGCCAGTGGGATGGGAAAGGGGTGGAGAAAGAGTCGGTAATGGGCTGAAGTGGTTGGGAAAGGTGATTTTGGCATGAAAAGTGGGGGGGAGGGCCAAAATACAACAGGGAACCCCAAAACACCCGTCTGCACCCCAAAGAATGAACACTGGAGGCAACACCCCAATACCCGCGTGGGGACCCCCAAAACACCCCTGTGCGCCCAGCAAAGAGGGGGAGCCCCCCGCCTCCCCCCGGACCTGCCAGGTTGAGGATGTCCCAGGTGGCTCCGCGGGGGAAGAACCGCTTCATGTTTATGGCCCATTGGTAGTCGCTCCAGCGCTCCTTCCAGGCCTGCAGGATGGCCTGCTTCAGGTTCACCACCTTCATGGTCACCCTGCGGACGGAGAGCTCAGGGCCGGGGGGACGGAGCCCTGACCCCGTCGGGCAGGGCAGAGCGGGACGGGGAGGGCGGGGAGGCGGCCCAGCGGCTCCGAAGGGGCACGGCTGGGGGCCCGCCCGCTCCCCGGGGCTGGGGGAGCTCGGAGCCGCGCCGGAGACCCCCAAAGCCCTCCAAGGTCCGGTGTCCGCAGGTTCCACCGGGTCCCGCCGCCCCTCACCGTGGGCCGGCGCCGCCCTCAGAGCCTGGGCACCGCCATTGCGGCACCCGCCAACAACCCGCGCGCTGATTGGACTGCGGAGCGCGGCGGGCGCGGAGGGTGACGGGAGTTGTAGTTCGAGGGGCGAGGGCTGGCGGGGGCGGGAATGAGTGTGCAACGTGGGAGTGAAAACGGGGCATGAGTGTGCAAACACGGGGGAGGGCGAGCAAACGGGGAAGAGTGGGCAAACACGGGGTGCGTTTGTGTGGAAATATGGGGCTAAGTGTGGAAACGGGACTTGACTGTGCAGACACCGAGGGTGGGCGTGCAAACAGGGTGAGCGTGCAAACGCGGGGTGTGTGTGAAAATGGCGGGGTGCAAACACGGGGGTGTGCAAACATGGTGGGGGTGGGGGTGTGTGCAAACAGTGTGGGTGTGAAAAGGTGTGGAGGGTGCAAGCACGGGGGGAGGATGCAAACATGGGGGGTGTGAAAATGAGGGCGGGTGTGCAAACACAGGTTGGGTGTAAAAACGGGATGTGCAAACAGGGGGTGAGTGTAAAAACAAGGGATGTGCAAACGGGGTGCACAGGAGCGAGTGTGCAGAGGCTCTGGGGTGGCAACACGGGTGTTTCAGTACAGCTGTGTGCGGGTGCAGGTGTGCAAGTGTGTGCACACACAAGGGGTGGTGTGTGTGCAGATTGGGGGGTGCATGTGCACATGTGTGTGTGTGCATAGATGCACAGGTGTGCGTGCACACACACGTGAGCACAGGTGTGCACACAGGTGTGTGTGTGTGAGCACAGAGGTGTGCATGTGTAGCTGTGCAACCACAGGTGTGCACTGAAGATTGAGTGTGGCAACAGGCAGTTGTCTGCACGCTTGTGGATGCACGGGGGGTGTGTGTGTGCTCCTGCACACGTGTGCAGACACCAACACCCCCAGGCAGGTGTGCACATAGGTACCCGTGCAGGGGTGGGCACACACATGGGTTTGCACGGGCGTGTGCCGCAGACACGCGTGTGCACACACGTGTCACAGCCATGGGCCTGGGCTGCCCCCCACCCCCTCCCTGCAGTACCAGCAGCTAAAAATATCCCCAGGGATGGTGCCAGCCGTCGCCATGGCAACGGGAGGATGGGGAGCGGGGCCGGGGGGCAGCCCCCCCACAACACACAGCCCCCCAGTATCTCCAGAACCCCAACACCCTCCGTACTCCCAGCACCCCAACACCCCCAAAGTGCCCCCAGCAGCCCCCTTGTACCCCCCAACAGCAGCTGTGCACCCCCTGTACCCCCTCAGTCCCCCCAGAACTCCCTGTACCCCCAACAGCCCCAGGCCTCAACACTCCCAGAACATCTCCAATCCCCCCAAACCCTCAGCCCCCCCAACAACCATAGTACCCTCAGAACCCTCCAGGGGAACACCCCAGGGCTCAAGAGCAGGGTGAAGCCCCCCAGGGTACTGGGGTTTGAGCCCAGTCACCCACTGCCCCCCCGACCCTCCACCCTGCTCGGGGGGGGGGCCCGCAGCCCCTTAATTCCCCGGTTAATCATTCATGGGGCCGGGGCGCAGCAAATCCCCCCGGGCCGGGGCCGGGATTAGGCGGGCGAGCTGCTGCCCAGCCGGCGAGGGGCCCCGGCAGCAGGGGGGCACCCCGGCAGCGGGGGGGTCCCGCCGGGGGAGGGCCCTATCCATGAGTAGGGATTTCCTGTGCCGTGGGGGCCCACTCCCCACAGCTGGCTGGGGAAGAGACACCACGGGGCTCCCCAGGCAGTAGGGGAACATAAGAGCCCTGCTGGACCCCCTCGACGGCACAGCACCCCCAAACCTTGGGGGGCAGTCGGTGCTCGCCCTGGCATCATGGGAGGGTGGTGCAGTGTGCTCGGAGGGTCGCAGCCCCCCGGGGCGCCGCGGGGGTGGCCGGGCGAGGGGAAAGCGTCGAGGCCTCGGCACCTTGGCAGGGCGCCCCAGCACAGCTGCCTCCGGCCCGGGGCCGGGGGGGCCGGAAGGGGCTGGGGCCGTTCCCAGCGCAGGGGGCAGGAGAGGGGCGAGCAGGGGCCGGCGCGGGGAACTTCCCCTTCCCACGGGGTCACTGGGACGGCCGGGACCCCTGGTGCCGGGACCTGCTGGGGGGCACATGGACGATTCCTGGTGTATGGCAGGGTGTGAAGGACCTGATCCAGAGCTGGGGGACACCCCCATGGGGCCACCTGGAGCCCCCGGCTGTCGGTGGGTGCTGCCCCATGGGGGTATCCAATGCTGGGGATGGAAGTGCCTGGTGTCATCCCGTTCCTGGGGATCCGGGGGGGGCTCCACTGCTGACTCCGGGTTATATTTAGTGTCTCCGCCGCAGAGCAGCGGGATGAATTTTAATTAGTGTGTTCCGGCTGAGTGCCTGCACCCCGAGAGCGGCACGGCCCCTCCGCATCCCAGATGCCCCCCGGATCGGGGTCTGCCGCAGGGCAGGAGGTCCCCACCCTGCTGGGGCAGCACAGAGAGGCCTGTGGTGGCACTGGGGGCACCTCACAGGGGACAGGTGATGAGTGTGAGAGGTGCCCGTCCATGCTGCAGAGGGGCCACAGGCAAACCCCAGCCCTGCCTCAGTTTCCCCACTGGGATGGGGGTGCCAGGCAGCCTCAGGCGGGGGGATTTGGGGCCATGACGTGATGTTGAGGTGGCCGAGTCCCATGGGCTGGGGGCAGGCGAGCTCGGCCACAGCCTTATCGCGGGCAGACGTTTGCGGGGGGCCGCGGCCACGCCGTGTTTGCCGAGGATAAAGTGTACGGAACAGGCGGGGAGGGACGGGGGGGCCGTCACGCTACCACTGCCCTCGCCACGCTGGGATCACTAGCGACGGGAATGGGGGGCCTGGAGTGACACCAGGACCAGGGAGTCCATGGGGGCTGTGGGGACCACAAGGCTGTGTGGACCAGGGACAGCAGGGGGTCCAGGGGTCCAGCGGGGTCTGTGGGGACACCCACCAGAAGCCCTGGGTGTCACTCTCCCCCATGTCCTGGGTACCCTTATCCCCTGGGGACCACCATCCCCTGGGGACCACCATTACCTAGGAACTACCATCCCCGGGGACCACCAACCCCTGGGGACCCCCATTTCCCGAGTAGCACTGTCCCCTTGTTGTCCCCATTCTGAGCAACACCATGCCCTGGGAGCCGCTGGCCCCTGGGAACTTCCCTCCCCTGAGTGCTGCTTGTGCACCCCGAATATGAAAACCACCCCCTGGGTACACCCCTCCCATGGAAACCTTCATCCCTTGGGGACCCCCCGCTCTCCTGGAAGCCTTCATACCCGGGAGACCCCCATCCCCCTCGTCCCATGGGTGTCACCGTACCGCCTGTGCAGTCCAAAGAGTGGGGAACCCGTGGGGCTGAGGGGTGGGGGGTGGCCAGGCTGAGCCCGCCGGGGGTCCCAAGGCCGAGCTGCGGGGCGCCGGGCGGGGGACGGGGAGGAGGGGGCGGCAGAGGCGCTTTAAGCCCGGGCATGACGGGACGTGTAGTCC
>WBMZ01016128.1:0-17558 GCA_013400975.1 Atrichornis clamosus
CCGGGCCGGGGCGCGCCCCCGCGCCCGCCCCCCGCGCGCGCCCCCGCGGAACCACGGAATCAATGATGTTGGAAAAGGAGTCTGAGGACCTACCTGGACTGCAGCCTGTGACCCATCACCGCCTTGTCCACCAGACCACGGCACCGCACGGTGCCTCCAGAGACAGCCCACTCCAGTATTTAACAACTCCTTCTGTGAAGACATTCATCCTAAAGCCCGACTTAAACCTCCCCTGCTGCAGCTTGAGGCTTTGTCCTCTTGCCCTGTCCCTTGTTCCCTGGGAGCAGAGCCCGACCTCTTCCCTGGCTGCACCCTACTGTCAGGGAATTGTGGAGAGTCAATAGGTCCCCCCTGAGCCTCCTTTTCTCCAGGCTGAGCCTCCCCAGCTCCCTCACCTCCTCACCACAGGACTTGGGCTCCAGACCCTTCACCAGCTTTGCTGCCGTTCTCTGGACTCGCTCAGGCACCACAATGTCCTTTTGAATTGAGGGGCCCAAAACTGGACACAGCACTCAAGATGTGGTCTCACCAGTGCTGAGTGCAGGGAGAGAATCACTTCCCTGGTCCTGCTGGCCCCACTATTTCTGACACAGAACACTGAAAATATTCTTCAGATATTCTGAATCCTCTTCCTCCATGTTCCCTGGGCATCCTCGCTGTCCCCTTACCAGAGCAGGGGCCTCAGCCTGGCTCCAGGAACAGCAGGAGACATCCCCACCTCTCCAGTCACTGCCCCACGTGTTTCCCCTCTGTTTCCATTCCCAAATTAAAAACCGAAGTAGTGCTCTCCATCTCCATGCCAGCCCTGCCAGCATGTGCTTTCATGTGTGCTGCACTTTCCATTCTTCCAACCTGCTTCTTCTTATCTCAAAAATCACAGAATCACAGAAGTTTTAGGGTTGTAAGAGACCTCTGGAGATCATCCACTCCAACCCCCCCTGCTAAGGCAGGGTCACCTGGGGCAGGTGGCTCAGGAATGTGTCCAGGTGGGTTTGGCATGTCTTCAGAGAGGGAGACTCCATGATCTCCCTGGGCAGCTGTTCCAGTGCTCTGACACCCTTGTTGGAAGGAAAAGTTCTTCCTCATGTGGAGTTGTTCTAGTTTATGGCCATTGCTCCTTGTCCTGTCACTGGATACCACCAAAAACAGTCTGGGGTCATACTCTTGGCACCCAGCATTGAGATATTTATCTGCACTAATGAGATCCCCTCTCAGTCTCCTCTTCTCTAAACAGGCCCAGCTCCATCAGTCCC
This sequence comes from Atrichornis clamosus, assembly GCA_013400975.1. Classification (NCBI taxonomy): domain Eukaryota; kingdom Metazoa; phylum Chordata; class Aves; order Passeriformes; family Menuridae; genus Atrichornis; species Atrichornis clamosus. Next base: position 1,254 of record WBMZ01016128.1, read on the forward strand.
CGAATCATCTTTGTGGCCCTCCACTGGACCCTCTCCAGTAGCTTGTCCTTGTGCTGAGGAGCCCAGAACTGGACAGAGCACTCTGGGTGCATGGTCCCTTTTCAGTGTCAGCCACCTGGGTGCCCACTTTAGCCAGTTTATCCAAAAGAACATTCCAGCATCTACAGTTAGGCCAGCACAGATCCAGAGGCTGAGGTGGCAGCAGTTAAAAACCAAACACTTCGGTTTGATTGGCTTTGGGTGTGTGGTTTTGTGTTTGTCTTTCAGAAGGAACTGCTCTGATCTCAGAATAAATATGAGCCCTGAAGCCACCTATACTCTCTGTGGGCACAAGAAGACTTTGTGGTAGATCATTTGCCACCCAGAAAGGAGCTTTCTGAGGGGAGGAGAGAGTGCAAAATTCAACAAAACAAATTATGTAAAATGAAGCCATGGTAGACAACGTCAGCATGGGAGACTGAGTCAAGTAAGTTATTTCCCACTAACTCTATTGCCAATTGTTAGAGGGGGACTAAACAAAGCCAGTTTTTTAGCTTTAATCCAGAACCACTGAGGAAACAGAGAATTGACAGAGAAGTATCAGTGCTCCAGAGCCTCACTTGTTTTAAATCAGGGAAACACTTGCATCCAACAACAATCAACTGACATGTTAGAGCACACCCTTAATATCAAGAGATAATGAGGAAATAATTTCTGATAGTATGCATCTTTTGAGATGTTTCTTACATTGTTTCTTTTCAAAATTCTGTGCCGTGTCATGAAACCCCCCAGTGCAGAAAGATTTATGTAAACAATTCTGTCACGTCACCACCTGCACTGAGGAGCTGATAAACCACCTGTACTCGATTCCCCTCCGGGCACGGCAGAACAGATGGGTCCCTTTGATGCTCAGTTCCAGGTGATTACCTAAGGACAGCAGCAGCACAGGCAAGACATTCCAATATTGCCCTCCATCTTCCATGTCCTCCAAGATTTCTGGTGAAATCAGGTACAGCCAGCACCCACTATAAATAACAGGAATTTGTCAAGAGTCTTGTTGCTACTCTAGAATGAAATTGTAAATACATGAAAGTACTGCAGCAGGTACATGCAGATTTGTGTCTTGAATTTTTACAGCATGTGTCTTGGAAAAACAGGACTGAAAAAGGCCCTCTCAGTTCTCACATAGAGTCCATATTAAGGTAGATAACTTCATCTTATGGGTCCCTTCATAAACATTTCAAACTCTACCTTAAACTGAGTTAATTTTCTCAGACCTTTCATTTACATGGGTGGAGAGTGACCATGAGAGTTTACATGGGTTGAAGCTATAAAAATGCAAATGTTGGTTTTTTAATAGGGAAAACATAGAGAAAAGTAAATGAAAAGGAGTATTTAAAAAAACAGACAACATTATCAAAGTACTTCTGGCAGCACTTGTTTTTTGAACTTGTTTTGAACATTAACTCAGTCTGTTAGCAGACCCCCCAGGATCATGTTAGTAACCTACTGCAGAATTGATCTGGCCATCAGGTTGCCTGTAAACACTTCCTGGCTTCACCACTGATTAGGGTACATGCTGCTAGATGGAGTCCTTCCACTGATTCCAGTAAATTTGACATCTCTGCAGTTCTGAGAAACGCTGAAAAACAACCGAGTACATGTGTGGACTACAGCAGTCCTCAGGGTCACCTGAGGGGTCCTCAGGGGTTCGTTGAGCTTGATACCTGGAAGGCCAAGAGTAAGGTGCACGGTGCGTGCAGCCCATCTGCAATTCCAGTACACTGTAATTACTAAAAATCAAATGTCATATGGGTATATGAAGGTGTCAACCTTCCAAGTATCAGTTAGTAGGAGTTTCAGGATCAAAAGAGACTTAAAGGCAGGTTGCTATTCATATCTCCAGGGCATTGCTGGAAAGAGATGCACAAACCCCCTTGACTTCTGCTCTGATAACTGAAGGATGTGTGTCAGAGCCATCATCAGAAGACCAAAATACTGATGGAGAAGCCAAAGTCTCAGATTTCCCAGGAAGACCTTCGAAGAAGAGTTCATTACCCATGGCAATGGATGGTACTTTAAGCTGACTGAAGCCACCACTGGGGCAGGGGAGATAGTGGGAGAGGAAGGTCTTGGGTGTTAGGGATGTGCTATGAAAGGTACAAAGATGGTGGGCAAAGGCAGGGTGGGAAAAAAGCACATGATTGCAACAGCGATGTAAATGCTCTTAAAAAGTCCTAGCAAGGGCATATTTTAAACATCTCAGTTTCACACGTGTCATTTTCACACAAAAGTCTTGCTTAGGCAAACAAGTCTAGAAGTAGTGTACCTCACCACCACTACCCACTGAGTCAAGGAGACACTTCTGTGCTCAAAGGAAAAAAGATATCTTATTTCTATTGCATGGGAAATACTGTCAGGATCATGTACAGCTCAGCCAAGTTTGTGGCAGACCTTGCAGCCCAGCAGAATGCCAAAATACATGACCTAATGTGTTTTGCACTGTACATGGTCTCTCTCATATTTTATTTGGTGATGAATACTTGCCATAAAGCATTTGCCGAGACAAAGAGAATAAAGCAAGAGTGGCATTCATGTTGTTTGCCAAGAAAAACACCGGAATATTTGTTTATGTAGTTTGCCAAAAATACCAAGTATCACAATAAACAGGCATTAGGTCAAATTTATCGGTTACTGACACCACCTACCCAGCTGACTGCAGCCGAAACCTGCATTTGGTCCTCTGTTTTAAATAACTCAAAGATTACAGGGTTTTGGTTTTTAAGTCAAATACTCATTGCATACATATATATTACATATTACACCTACACACTTCACTCTTGCAGGATACAACACGAACAACCATTTCAAAGGGAGTGACACAGAGCCAAGGCCTCCTCTAATTTAAGTTAACAAGGAAGGATCACCAGGACCTGAAGAGAATGTGTTCATGAACACACGCAATTCAAAGTGACATAACAGCAGTAGAAAGTTACTTTCACCCTTCTACCCTTCTCTGTTTTCTTTGGGATCACCCAGACCTGTCAGCTGAATTAGAAGTCAGCCTTGTAACACAGACATATTTTAAGTTTGTTGATTTACTTTTCTTTTTTTAAAAGTGAGAAGAAGGATAACTTTAAAACAAAACCTCTAACTTGAAAAACAATAGCTCAGGAAAATTTGTACAACATAATGCAAGCTTATATATTTTGCCCCTTTTTACCTCTTTTATGAAAAAAGTCTATAAAGAATCAAGGTCCCAAACACAATTTCTGAGCAACCTTGTACCTACACTGAGATTTTGTGATTGGACATTGCCTCCAAAGAGTTCCCAGATTAAGAACTACCACACTTTTAGGAAAGATGTTTTTACATCCCAGCCCAGATTGTGGAACTGAAAATTACAAGGAGCAGGAGAAATGAGTAGTGTTAAAAACTGTAAGTAAGACCAGTGCGTTTCAAGTTAAGTCGGGTAGAATATGAAACAGTGAAGGTGAAATACCATTTGCAACAGAAAAGCAGAAGGAAATGAGAGAAAACCTGAATAAGCAATGAAATAATCACATCTGACACACAGCTGTACGCTGTTGAGGGTGAAATGGTTCAAAGGATCATAGTTGAGGAGTAATGATGCAAGGTCCACCTCTGCTGAAGTCAGTGAGGACATTGCTGCTGACTTTACCAAGATAAGGATTACACATCTCAGAGTCTGAAGGCCATCTGCCAGACAATTTTAAACTGATAACCTTGGAAAAAGATCCCTTGTCCATTTAAATCATCTTGAATTCAAGGACTTTGGATTAAATCTGCCAGCCTGCTCTAGCTGGGGTGTAGTCATCAGTGGATAAAATGACCATGGGAAAGTGTGTTGTGGGGAAAGAAATCCTTGATGGAAAACAGTTTTAATTGTATTTAATTTATATTTCTTACTGATGCTGAGTAATGTTTTCTCATACTGCAACTACTGCTGGGAGCTGTGAGGAAAAAGAGCACTTGACCTGGTCATAAAGGCTGGATTTTGTATCAAAAAGAGAACTTCAGGAGAGGTTCTGGACTCCAGATGAGCACTGTATATGGGTGAGAGAGAACTCTTGTGTCCACTGAAGATCTATTCCTGAAATTAATCAGTTTCCCTTTGCAGCTGTGTACCTTAAGCACAGCACACGCCCTCTCCCCACAGCTTTGCCATCAGGCTCTCCTTTCCATCACAAACAACTCAGGCTTCCCTTGAACAAAATATTTGACTTTCAAGTCCCCAAATCCATTCCTCTCCCAGTTTCTTATCATATAACGTTTATAGGGTAAAAATAGAGATAGATGGAGAGAAAAATAAAGACACTCATTCCCTTGAAACCTTTTTTGGCCAGAAGAACTTTGCTGCAGGAAGCAATGGAGGCATGATAACTATTTTGCTTTTAAAAACATTTGAGTTTCTCCAGCTAAGCAAGGCCAGCTGATGTGCAAGGCAGTCAGCTATTTTAGTACTGTCATGGAATTGGCCAAGGAGTTGCTGCAATACTAATTCCTCTTGACAGAAGCCCTGTAAGTTAACTCCAGACAATTACCTCTGGAACTTCTCAAAAGATAGGCTTCAACCATGGCAAATTTTACATGCATACAGGAAGGCACAGAGAAGGTGACTGTTCATTGTACAACGTTGCCAGTTTCAGGGGTGCACAATGGTTACTGGAGACAGGCCATCTTCAGACCCAGATACTCACTGTCAGGAGGAGACTTGAGTTGAAAATGTGCGGTGGGGGATTGTTCCAAAGACCTGATGCTTGTACTGTGAAACACCTCTAATCTCTGGCTGTGCTTCAAGTAGTTCTGAGAGTGAAGATTTCCATCCTCCGTCCAATTTCAGTGAAAGAAACAGAGCTTTTGCATGCATATATGGCTGGAGACAGCTTGACTGTATTTCAGCTAGCAAAACTCTATGCCAAAGATTCATTGTTATTTGTAGGAAACCTAAATTATGTGTCATTTATATGTAATTTAAATTATATATGTATGTCTCAATTCTAATGCAAACCTCTTCTTTGAAAATAAGAGTTAAACAAACATGCAAATCAGCTGGTAGATCTGTATTACTGTTGATGGTTTTCAACTTAACTATTTTGTACTTATGTAACAACTAAAATGCAGGACATGAAATGCAAGGCTTTTGTTCCTCAAAAAAAGGACCTGCATGCTGGTCCTCATATTTTCCTCATATGAAGGTCATCATATTTTCCTATTTGATTAAGGAAATTTGATTTAATATTTGATTAAGTCATTGGCCAGTTGGACCAGCACAGACCCTTCAAAGCAAATACTGTTCATTTGTTTTGGAAAACAAATTAAAAATCACTCCGTACTTCCACCAAAAGAAATAATAAACCCCACAATGTATTGAAAGATCCCATGACCGTTTCAGACAGGTCAAAAAGCACCTTTTAGCTGCATATACGTGAGCCTGAACATACCCATTTGCTTTTCAAACTAGGGCAGCAACTGTGTATGAAGAAGGTGCATCCATACAATGAGGCAGCTGGTTAAGTCGGACTAGTTACCCGTTTCTGTACTTGGGAGTTTTGTGTTAAACTCTTGCAGGCTGAATCGGCGGACATGTGAGCTGTTCCTGCCGTCTCCGCCGCGCTGCCCGGACCTGCCGCGTCCCGAACTCCGCGGGATTCCGTGCGGAATGCCAGGACAGCTTTGGCCACCAGGTGTCCCCCGGGCCGTGCGGAAGCGCGGGGTGGCCGTGCGGTAGGTGAGGCACCTGAGCAGCCGCAGACGCCAGGGTGGGACACACGGAAATCTTGATGGGCGTGCTCCAGCAGCACGGCTGCTGCATGTAGAAAGTGCTAGGGCAAAGCCCGGTGGAATGCACCTCACCGTCCACACTAAATCTGGCACATTTCTCAACGTTTAGAATAAGGGTTCCCTTGCTCTGTAGCCACCACCACTTGTTTGCAACATCCTCTGAGACTGCTCTGTGGGCAGGCAAGTTAGAAAGCTAAACCAAGCTCTCTGCTTTCAGGGCTGACAGGGATACCTCGATGCTGCTCACAGTACATTGCTTTATCAGGACTGGTGCTCATAAGCCAAGGTTAGAAATGACTGAACCACCACCTCTATTTTCAGAGCCCTGGCAACACACTAGGAAGACCCCACATGGTGGCAGAAAACAGTAATAAGGCAGAACAGGTGAGGACCTGAAACAGTCCAAAACAGTAAGTTTTTTCTACTGTATTGTCAAATATGAAAGTTAACAGACTTCATCCAAGCCCTTGTGTGCAGAGAGCACAGAGAAGCAGGGAACTCACAAGGAGAAACACTCTGCTCAGACAAGTTGCAGAATCTTCTTCCCCTTGAGGCATCAGGGTACTGGGACCACCAGGACTGCAGAGCCAAGAATGAAGACAGCTTCATGAAGACACCCCCAAATGAAGACAGCAGCTTGGTGGTGTTCTCCACCACCTCAAGCTGAGCATCTCCCCTCACAGGCCTTACACATTTCAGAGGGCATACGTACAACCTGTTGTGCTTCTCAGCAAAATCTACACCTTGACAATCCTAACTTCAGCCTCTCAGGGCTGGGAATGCTCGACTGTGGAGGTGAGCATTAGAAGACAAGTGTTGGTCACTGCAGGTGGAGTATTACTCCACAGATAACACCTCCCACATTCCATGCTGTCCTAATTATGGATTACAAGTGTTTGTGTGCTAATGTAATACCTTCCATGCTGGGTAATTGATTTACTCTTGGGTCTCTTCCCTCAGAGTCTTGACCACAGCACACAAACCCCATATGCTCCTACTCTACACAGTGATCTTCAGGTTCCCATCTGTCTCAGTGGACATCAAGATGAGTCCTGCCTTCTTAAATCATGTGTGTGATTCCTTTTGTACCTTTCTCTCATATTTTGCTGATGACACTATTGCCTGCCACCCAACAGTTCTACCTTGTTAGAGCTACTAAGATTGAATGTCTCACTGCCAGAGTAATTTCATTCTTTTAAAAAATAATTACAGTGTTGTTACTTTGTAATATGAATGTCAAAGGAGATAAGAGAAAATAACCAGGGGAAGGTGGAAAGAACAATTTAATTCAGAAGGCAATTAAAAAGCTGCTAGTCATAATGTGGACAAAGGGTTTGGCCTGGCTCAACAAGTGATAGCTCATTACTTCAAACGCATTTAACTAGGAATGTGCAAATAAAAACCAGAGGAGGTTAGTTTAATCTATTTTTTTGCTTAAAGACTGGTTTGGATGATGACAATGAGCAAAGAGAAAGGGTAAAATGAGAACTGTTGTTTATGTTGGTGGAAGTAGCACATCTTTATTACAAACAGAAAATACTGAGAATGCGTATCTCTTACAAAGAGGAAGACTTTCTAAAGAAGACTTAGGCATTTGGCTTTGATCCATGCCACTGGGAATTGTGGATGTCATTTCCCACTTGAAATGCTTCTCTTCCCTCCAAACCCTATGAGTAGCAAGATGTTCACAATAAAGTGTAGCCAGGAATTACTATGGCAAGCACACTCACAGAGGCTTGTAAGCACATGTTGGAAAAGCCCTAACTAGAGTACTTACAAGACAGGGTGCAACCACTCAGAGAAGATTTCATGGCTGAGGAAATAAAGGCTTTAAAATGTGCCCAAACATCACATAGAGAAGGGGCTGTAATGGCTCTGCAGAACTGTCCTTCCACTTCCCCAAATTGTTCCTAAAAGCAGAGGCACATGCAAACCCAGAACCCAGCACCTCTTCTCACCTGACTGCGAGCCAGGGACACACAGTCCCTCAGACAATATGCTCAGTGCTGGACCTCCAGGCCAAGATTATCAAAGCAGCTTTGGAAATTTGCACACCCAAGGGGAATAAAACATTAAATGTGTTCAGCATCTTTCCAAGCATCCTCTGTTGAGCATTTAGGCCAAAGCTTTAAACAAGCACAGATGCATCTAGAGCCTTCAATGCACTGCCAATGCCTGAACACAGAGAGCTGGAAACAGGACCTGCATTTTCTGATCTTGCTACTCACAACACATCTTAAATGTTTTTGGGACACACAGAGATGATATTTTTGCTGTGGGAATGCCTTCACAGTTGGCAATGGTCATTCAAACTTTCTCACAGTTTATCTGTAATTCCTGTGGCAAAGAGTTTTGGCAGATAGAAAAACTGTTCACTTCAAGCTCTCCAGACGATTCAACAACAGCGTTCAGGCTGTTTCATTTATTGGCTGTATGAAAACTCCTGCACACCCACCCGCCAGCCATAATAATACAAGGCAAAATAACACCAAGGAGAGGTCTGTAATCTCTTAGAATCATTTAAGTTGGGAAAGACCTTTAAGATCATCAGGTCCAACTGCATAGTCCAGGCAGCCTTAGTAGTTGCATTTTGGTAAACGTTACAGGACAAAGATAAGAAAAGGTAGGGTGCTCTAATGAGATCCAAGGGAGCTGTGCAGGGTGACCCATGGCTTTTCACTGTCCATATTCCAGGCCAACCTCACGTTCAGCTAACGCCAAATACAGCTCCCAGCCATGACTCCAAGGAAATAATGTACCAGGTTTTGCAGCTTTTCCAGTCGCACCAGTCACAGCCCTGAGAACCATCAGGAAATACCCCTGAGTGGGGCACCAGAGACAAGAAAACTCACCTTGCTCTGCTGCAGGTGCTCCTCCTGGTTGCTGAAGCAGAAGCTTAGCACTGCACCCATGCCCATTTCAGCACTTCCTGCATTGCTTTGTCTGTCAAGAGTGTTTGTTTCCATAGCACCAACCACAAGCCAGATAAACAAATGCTTTCCCCATTGCTTGAGATGCCCTCCTCTTATAAAATCAGAAGCACAATGGCATAAGTTCATACACATTAAAAAAAAAAAAAATCAATACCCTCATGCTATTAATAGCACTATGTGATAGGCTTAAACAGGTACTTTTAGCATCAGCTTAACACTGGAAGGGAAAAAGGACATGACTGCTGTAAATCAGACTAAACCACTCTTTTTTTTTTTTTCAGACTGAAGCTTTTTGAGGCCCTCCAACAGGAGAACTTGGCTGACATCATAAAATAACAAAACCTCTTTTATGACCAGAGTATTGAAATAAAACTCTTATCTGCAACCTAAACATCAAGGCAAGTCATCAGTAGTATTAGAACATGATCACAACCTGATAGGAGAGAATTTTTCTCCCCACCATCCAAGCTTTCAAAACCCTGTATCATCACAGAAAATTTCCAACTGTAGTATGATGATTTTTTAAGTAAAATTTTGTCCTGAAAGAAAAAAAAAGTATGTGCTTTTTACACACAGACTAGATATTTGCTGAAAATTTTGATTAAATTCAAAGTCTGCTTTATGAATGAGATGACAGCTTCAGAGAAAATTTTCTGTCAATACCTAGGCAAAGTAACTGAGAAAGTTACTGAGGAAGTTACTTTTTCCCAAAAACTATTCATTTTGTTAAAGTGTTTTGCTATTTCCCCATAATGATTTAAAAACCAGTTTTTCATAAGTAATAATACTTCTAATTAAAATAATGGGCGAAATAATTTTCACCCGTGAAAAAAACCCTTTTTTAAAAACAAAAATAGCTTTATTGCCTTTCTCTGCTTCCCAGACTTAAAATGGATAGAGTTTCCTTGCAAAAATATATTTCCTTGCAGTCAAACCCATTTTCAGTTGGAAAAAAGCCCTCAAACAAAGCAGCTTAACACTAATAATTATTGTGTCTAAAATACCCATTCATCTGGGCTCCTGAAAGCATTCTACAAATAATGAACTGCACAGAGGCAAGAGAATGACTTCTATTTTATAAGAGAGGCAAGAGAATGACTTCTGTTTTATAAGAAAACAAGTGCCCATCTTTCAGAAGCAAATGTGTATACTGCAATACAGGAGCAGCCCAATGGCCTCTCCAGCCCAGGAGAGGCTTTTGTTTTCCTGGTAGGGAAGATGCTGTGGTCATGGAAGGTGGGCTTTCTGGGGTGAAGCCCATCCTTCATGCTCCAAGGTGTGCTAATTTCCAAGACAGGCTGTGTGACAGGGTCTGCCAGGAGAGGATGCCAGGAGTACAAGCCGAGAGAAAACTGGAGAATGGGTCAATGCACCCTTATGGCCATAAACTAAGAGAGAACTCCCACTCAACGTGAGGAAGAACTTCTTCCCATTGAGGGTGGCAGAGCACTGGGACAGCTGCCCAGGGAAGGCATGGGGTCTCCCCCTCTGGAGACATTCCAACCCCACCTGCTCCAGGTGACCCTGCCTTGGCAATGGGGTTGGACTGGGTGATGTCCAGAGGTCCCTTCCAACTCCATCAGTTCTGGGATTCTGTAAATACCCTCCCACCATCTGACAAAGCTCTGTCAGTGAGGGCTGCCTGAATCAGAACTGGTATTTGACTGCTTTCCATTTCTAGCACTTCTGCCTGTGAGTTCCACAGCTTAATTATGCACATTGTGCAACTTAAGTAGCTTCTCTTTGTTTGTTTGCGCAGGGTCCAGTACTTACCAGTGTTGCTTGAAATTGCTGTGCTATGCAAACATCATTCCATGTGCATCAGGTTTGAGTTGATTTTACAGAACTTTGTGATAGGTTGTGTTGGTGTTCTCCTCTCTCTTCTGCTTGTCTTGAACCAGCGGTCTTGATTTACTGAGTCAGTCACCCTCTGTGCCAAAGCCAACCCATAATTTTTGTGAGTTTTCGTGTTCTTTCCTTTCAGAATAAAGATGATCTAGCAGCTTCACCAGTCTGATGCCCCTGGATGAGCAGTAAGAAGTCCACACTAGGGTTGGTTAAATTCTGTGTTGCTTAACGTGACCACTTTGCTGCATGCCTAGAAGCCAGGATGCATTTTACCCAGGAGTATCATTTTCAATACCCTCATTTATTTTTTTTCTGGGATTTTCAGACCTCACTCTTCTTCACACCATTTCAGCCTGGGTACGAAAAAAATTCAAATCAGCACTGTTTAAACGTATCACAAGCACATCTCATTAGTAACTTGAAATGCCTGGTCACATTCGTGTAGTTCATGCTGCAGACATATCCCCGGGGGTGTTACCCAGCTTGACCTTCTTAATCATTGCTTTTCCTTGCAGCAGTGATGCTCTGATTTCATAGACACCCATACAGACCAGGTTCAGACTCAAAAATGCAGCATGTCACCTCTCAGGTCAGCAGCAATAAGGCTGAAATAGTGTTAGAACCATATTCCTAGTTAATTTCTGACAACAGCCTGGGTTCCCTCCTCTGGCTATAACGTGTAATAAAATGCTGTATAGCATCCCCAGGAGTTGCTCCACTTTGTCCTGACTCCTTCTGTTGTTGCTTCAGCTTGGTCTGAAGCTCATTAACCTTGTGCTCCATTGAGTTTGCATTTGAGGACAAGAACACAATCACAGCAATGCATGATTTGGAAACTTGCTTCCTGCATCTGCATAGGATTCTTCAAAGGCAATGCCTGGGTTTGTCTTCTGAAATTTCACTGCTTTTCCAAAGTATTAGCACTGAATTATTACTGGGTTTTGGTAAACCCTTTAGCATTTGGCATCTGTATCATCTTACTCAGTAGACACCAACCTTGAATCTTTGGGTTTTTTAAACAGTCTTTGTGTTTCAGCTTCTTCTAAACTCAATTATGATCCAGTTCCTGCCAAACTTACTCAAATAAAACTTCAGTCTGATATAAGCAGGAGATTTAGGTAAAAATAAGGGAAGAAAAAAAATCATCAGCACATTTGATTTCTAAGGAATTATTCCTTTGGCAAGACAGTTCTAAACCTAAGTCAGCTACTGGATGCCTGGATTACACTTTGGAGAGATGGATTCAGAAGAATCCAACCTGGTCCTGAGCATTTTAATCCATAAGATCCAGTATAAATATAAAGCACATGTGTACTAGTTGCAGAAGAAGATACCCAAATTATTGGAATGTTAGTTATTTAGAACCATGCAACATTGCTTCCAAACTCCAGCATTGCTTCACCTGTGACAAAAGGACTTCAGTCCCAGCAGTTAAAAAGTCTGGGAGTGGAACTGTGACTCCCAGGGTAGCATCTGAATGATCAGACAGGAGAGCTTCCTTAACATTCACCTGCAAAACTGAACTACAGGCGACTAAAAATATTTTGGGTAGTTGGATTGAAGGCAAAGAACACGGCCCAGCTGCCCAGAGAGATGGGTCTCGCTCCCACGCTCTGCTCTTTCCCCTGGCTCTGCTTGAAAATTTCAAGTAAAGCACTCATCCTCTCTCCTGCTGGTTTTAAGCCCCCAGGAGGTAGAAAGCAAACACCAAAGAACAATTGCCTCCTTTGCAGGAAAACCAGCTCACTTTGGGAGAGTCAGAACCAGGCTTTAGGGCATGATGGGTGGCAGTTAAGTAAAGAGAGCAAAGTTTCCATGCAAACAACATTTGAGCTACTCACGTGACAAAGCAGTTGCCATGAAACTGTACTCTCCTCAATATAAAACTAATTTCTTCACCTTGGATTTTGCTGACATTCTGCTGTGACAATAGAACCATGTAAGTTCGTATCTTCATCTTGCTCAGTGTAATCTACTTGTTAAGTGACTTAAAGGTATACTCAAATACCACTGAAAGACACTCAAAAATACTTCCTTGTAATTCCTGAACACCCCAGGACCATAAATGGATGTTATTTTCAGAAAACAGAATGTGTGCCAAAAAGCTTTGAACCAAAGTGTCTTTCAGTAGTTTTATTCCAAATTTGGCCAAGAAAAAGTCCAACTGAAAAACGAAAACCATCTAATCTAGCCTTGATACTCAACTGTCTGATAACAGTCTTGTTTTAAGGGGGAGGAGAGAATTTGACCAAACTAAAGGTGACTCTGACTGAAATGACTACCACTGGAAAAATTTGTATATAATTCATTGTGGAAAAATGAGCCAGAGAGCTTGATAAAATTTCAGCCAAAGACAACATAGTAGATGCACGTTTCTTGCTTTTTTTGCCCTTTAGTTCCTTCATAAGAACTACAGGGCACTGGCAGTATCAGCTTCCAGGGTCAGTAAGGCTGTCCCAACCACCTTGACAACATGCTTCAACAACCTTGAAGAAACCTATTTTCACAGAATCAAAGAATCATAGAATGGTTTGGGTTGGAAGGGACCTTAAAGGCCATCTAGTCCAACTCACATGCAATGAACAAGGACATCTTGGACTAAATCAGGTTGCTCAGCACCTCATCCAAGCTGATCCTGAATGTCTCCAGGGATGGTGCATCTGCCACCTCCCTGGGCAGCTTGTTTCAGTGTTTCACCACCTTCATCATAAAGACTTTCTTCCTAATATTTTCTGATTCGATCCTTCTTCAGTTCAAAACCATCACCCCTTGTCCTATCACAGGCCCTGCTAAAAAGTCTGTTCCCATTGTTCTTGTAAGACTCCTTTAGGTACTGGAAGGCTGCTCTGAGGTCTCCCTGGAGCCTTCAACCCCAATTCTCTCAGCCTGTCTCCAGAGCAGAGAAGCTCTGTAAGCACTTTTCTGACCCACTCCAACAGGTCCATGTCTTTCCTACACTGGGGACCCCCGGGCTGGAGGCAGCTCTGCAGACGGGGTCTCACCTGAGTGGGGGAGAAGGGCAGATTTCCCCCTCCCCTGCTGCCCACACTGTGGGACGAGCCCAGCACACATTTGGTTTCCTGGGTCATGTCCAGCTCTCTCCCACCAGCACCCCCGAGTCCTTCTCCCCAGGGCTGCTCTCCATCCCTGCATCCCCCAGGCATTATCAATACCAGGGGTTCTGCAACCCAGCTGCAGGACCTGTGCATAAGCTATTTATCACACATGATTGCAGCAGTTTTTATTTGGTATGGCATTTTGATCACCATCTTCTACTTCCTGACTGTCAATAAAGCCCACTTGCAGATCAGTGTGCAATAGGCTGTTCTTGCCTGGGAATATTAATGTATTTCTCTGTCAGCATTCATATTACTATCTATTCCTTGCTGAACAATTTCACACATTTCACAAAAGGCATTTGATTGCTTAACAGAGCAGTTTTATCAGAACAAATGCAAATTACTATTTACAACACATTTTTGAATCTCATCTTAGCATCAAATGCTGTTTCTCTGTTGCTACTCATTTTAAAACTTCACTTAGACCTTAGAAATGAGGATTCACCTTATAAATTAAAGAGTATTCACTCTGAGTAAATCTTGCATTCACTGTCTAGATTGCTGGAAGATGTTAGATTTCAGCACTGCCCTTACACTGAGCAGATTCAGGCTCCTACAGAAGACAGATGTTTGGAATTCTTGAACAACTGTGTCTTGCCTAATAATACTCTGAAGAATCAAATTTCAGATGATGGTACTGTTTGTATGACATCCTCCTATCTCCACTTTTTTCCAATAAAATGAAATGGAGAAAAAACAAGAGGAAAGCAAATAGTATTTATTATCTAAAGGAATTTCTGTTCCTGAAGCAAATCTTAAGATATTTCTTTTTACAGAAACTGGGTATACTTAAGAAAAATTACTCAAAGCAGCAATTGAATTAATCAGGAATAGGCCCTTCCAGCCCAAGAATTGAGCTGATAAAGCAACTTCTGAAAGACTTAGTTTATACTGGCACAAGGCAGCTACTTCTAATTTTACCGGGTTAACAACAAAATTAGATACAGCCAACTAGTTCATGTGTGCAGCTGTGCTGAATCTGACACATTTTACCAGAACAGTTGTAAGAAATTCTTAACAGAATTCTCACAGAGAGAAGTTTGGTACCAGAGATGGAGAACTATCAGCACGAAAGCTGGGAAGTAATTGTTTATTTAAGGCATCCTGGTCAGACTGTATTAAAGTCTCCTACAGAATTCAGGTTAAATCCTGAGCAGCTGGTTATCTTTTTGTTAATAAAATGAGGTTCTCAGAACATTTGCATGCAACTATTCAGGATGGAGCTCTTTTGAGCATCTATCCTTTGAACTTAAGATACCTTTAAAAATGAAGGTTTGTTTTCATGGTGCTTAAAAGAGGATTTCTTTCAACATAACTTGTGTTCTGTATCACAACAATATACATTTTCAGTGTGGTATATTAAGGTGTTCAGTCAAGAAAATATATTTTTTTACATTTTAATATTGTTGTCTTTAATTCCAGAAATTAATACAAAAACATATATTTTTCCCCTCAAATTGTAAACTTGTTAAAGAATTACTTTAAGCATATTTTCACATTGACTTGGGCTAAGAGTAGCCAATTACCAGGCAGAATTTCACACATGTCCAACACAGTTCCATGCCACAATCCAATTCTGGTTTGCGTGATCTAGAATACACAATTACACCTTTTTGAAAAAACATCCAGAAGTTTTAAAAACCACAGACAGGAAGCATCTGCTGCTTCATAACTAGCTGATTGTTAACTAGTTAATTGGCAGCTTCAAGTTAATCCATACATCCGTAATATCAAGCTACAAAACAAATGAGACACCAAGTGAACACTCCAAGCATCTATAACTGAGCACTAACTTTCAGTGTAATATGTAAGGAATATGATTGCTACCTTGTCCAAAGAGTTTGGGGTTTTTTGTTTTAAGTTTTCAGTGTTAAAGAAAACAGTAATTTCAGCTTTCAAGGTACAGCACATTTGCTACAAAGTTGGATTTCAAACTGAGTTCAATGCTTTTGGTCATCACCATGGAAATGTGACTAGACAGGCACAAGAAATTTCTTTGGTACTCTTTTATTTTTCTTTTCTCTAAGCACAGCACTGGTGACAGCTTTTCTAAATTTAGAGATGTACCTGGAACTAGAACTTTGTCTTTTCAAATCAGATCTCCCTCCACATTCTCTTTGGCATCCCTGCACAAAGATTAACCTAACCCCTCTCTGCTGAACAATACTCTTCAAAGCAGTACTCTCTGAAGACAAATAATCTAATTTTGTAAAAATAGTTTATTCTAAAAATTGGCACATCAATGAAAAGATTCCTCTGGAAAGATTCTAGTCTTATGTAACATCTCTAAAATGCCAAAGTTCTCAGTTATGAAGTGTATGCCACTTAGAACTGCTTCACATCTTGAGCAAAAAAAGATGCAACAAGCAGAAAGCAGTGAGATGTCAGCAAATACTAATAAAAACTTACAGTGCTTGTGACATTATAGAATGGTTTAGGCTGGAACGGACCTTTAAGATCATGAAGTCAAGCATTAGCCCAGCACTGCCAAGCCCAACACTGAACTATGTCCCCAAGTGCCACATCTCCGTGTCTTTTAAATCTCTCCAAGGATGGTGACTCCATCACTTCCCTGTTCCAATGCTTTTCACCCTTTCTGTAAAGACATTTTTCCTAATATC
>WBMZ01016129.1:0-10452 GCA_013400975.1 Atrichornis clamosus
TGAGCTGAAAGAAATGGCTGTGTGAACCAAACCATTGTGAGGTTTTATATCTTGATTGCTTCTCTCTGGAAAACTCTGCCAAGTCTAAAATAATTTCCATAATAGCGTGCATTGCTGATATAAAACAGATCGAAAATGCAGCATTTCTTTTCAACTTTTTAACTCTCAACTTCTTTGAAATTCTACAACACATCAAATTCCTTTCAGGATATAACTAGAAACAGTTTATCAGTGACAAAATGTTCCCTTTTGGGGTTCCTCCTATCAGCACCTGAAGCAGAGATAAGTTTTCTAATGAACCATTTAGTACAAGCACTTTGAAACTACCCATTAGCTGACAGGTTTTACCTGCAACAGACCTGAGTAAATTTTCAACTTTTTCTTTTTTCTTTTTTTTCCATTCTATATGGATTTTAGTGGCATCTCTTTACTCTTGTTGGCAGGAATGGAGATATTCACCATCTGTTCAGATGCACATTGGCCATGGTAAACAATTCAGACAATTCCCCAAGCAATGGGCGTGGGGAGGCAACCAATACTGGCTGCTGGCTCTTCCTGCAGCTCAGGTGCAGGCAGAGGACGATGCAGTCAGGTGAGTTGTTGGCACTGAAGTGAACTCATGAACAGAACAGCTCTCCAGGGTGCTTCCAGCAGAAATGAAGTTATGAAAGTGTTCCTGATCAGACCAGAAATATTTGGGTTTGGCTTACAAAATTGCATTCTGTTTGCTTTGGTATGGGTGGTGCTCAGCACATCTTTCTGGTGAGGTGTAGAACAGAGCAAATGAAAGGAGATTGCTGCGTGGAAATGAACTTCAGAAGCTGTAAGACCATGCCAGGGCAGCTCATAGTGCTGTGTTTGAGACACTTTGCTCAGGAACAGCTGCAAGGAGACATACTAACTCTTTGAAGGGAAGAGCTGAACATGCTCCTTGCTGCAGTGTTCCAGCTGTTGACTTTGTCCGTGAAGGGAGGCTGTCCGTGAAGTGTTTTGGTTACACTCCCAGCAACCAATTTCCAGACAAACCCATCACAGCTGGTGGACCTGAATGGGGATTTGCTCGTAAAGATGCCCATGCTGTTAAGAGCTGCATTTGCAGGAGCAGCTGGAGAATTTAGAAGGTTGCTGCTGGGAGGAGTGAGTGTCTCTCAGTGGTGTCTCTGCTCCAGAAACAACGACTGCTGCCTGTGCCTTTTGTGTAGCAGCGTCTCAGATTAAGTTTCTGCCACTCATGGCGTATTTGCTTTGTGTTTTGCAGAACTTTCCATCTGGAGTCACACAGTACGTTTGTTCCCCATAGCATGAAAGCGTGGCATCTTACTGCTTTTCCCTGGAGCAGAGTAACACATTCATTTTTAATTGTTGACCACTCTATCAGAAATCCTATTTCCCAGAGTTTAATTGTTTTGCATGATGTTTAATTCATGGCTTCCCTACAGAAATCAGCTGTTAACCTTTTAAAAAAAATATTGTATTATTTAGTATTTATTTATTATTTAGCAATAACATTTTTAATTGTATGGGATGATATAATTTATTTATATTTTCACTGTAAAATTCCATGTCCCAGTGGTCCGTCTCCCTTCCCCCGTTTTCTTGACTTACGATTATGAAGAGAAATAAAAGTTGTAGAAATGTTACTGTAAAGGTTTCAAGAACAAGTTTTTGATATGAGATGCTCTTACACAGGACAACACTGAAGACACATTTAAACACTCCAGGAAACGCTAAGCCAATGCTCAAGAGCTTTTGGAAATCAGGACATAAGTGAATATAATATTTATTTATTTCTGATAAACTTTCTTCCATATTCTTACAAATGAGCTGCCCTGCAGAACATTTCGGTGGCAAAACTCAAGCCAAAGTTTCAGAGGATTTGTAGAAACAAGAATTCAGAGTTTCTGCCAGAGACCTGATGCGACTGGTGATATTCATCCAGCCAGGAGACCGTGCCATCCAGAATGTGTCTAGCTGAATTTCACACACAGCAAAGTGCTCTTGGAAAGGTTCCAGGACAATAATTATTGGATACCAGGGAGCTGCAAATAAGTGCTAAGAAATGAGGAAGGAGAGCACTTGCACAGATCACATCCCCCCTTCCGGCTGCACAGAATGCCCTTTGCTTTGGCCGCCACGGCAAAACTCCATCTTTTATTTCCAGCTCCCAACCCGTGCAGAGCAAGATGAAAGGACTGGGTGCTGGGGGATATTTTGTAGTCTGCCCAAGTCCTAAAGCTCCTTCCAAACCCAGAGACTAGGCAGAGGCTGCAGGAGTCCCAGCCCCTGCAGAACAAAGCTTTCCCATGGCGCACAACCCGAATCCAGCTGCCCCCACAGCAATGCTGCTCACGAGGGACAGGGTTCAGCCACTCAGGCAGAGATGCCAGGGAGGGGTTTCAGCACAGGGTGTGTATTTGTAAGGTTCATATTAGCAACATATTCCTTACCATCTGTGCACAGATATTTATATATATGGAAATATATATTTTTTTGATTGATAGGACTGTGAGGCGGGTGTTTACGTTTGGTCCAGCATAAGCCTGGAAAAACACCACAGCAGGGATTTACCTTTTTTTTTTTAAAGTGTGGAGAAAAAAACAAGTTAGTACTGAAAAACATTGCTGCACCTGGGACTGCTATGCAGCTTCATTTCATTTGATGGAAATGTGACTGCTAAAAGAAATCTCCATATTTTCCTCCTTTTCCAAGGCAAATGGTGGACACAAGAAAGCAAGCCAGAATGGGTGTTTCTTTGTAACCACTGACCTTCTCCTGTGTCTGCTCCTGTGCCCTTCCATCTTTCTAATTTACAAATTATCCCCCTTGTTCTCATCACCCACACAGGAAGACGTCCTGGTTTCACTGCTCTGAGGGGGTGCTGCAGTGTCAGTGCTTCATCAGGGGAGGAAGTCCTACATCCAGGCAAAAATCGGTTTACAGTGGAAGAATCACAAAGCTTTTAATGATGAAACTGGGAAACAGTCTAAAGCTTTTTGCTGAGTGTGTTTGGTTTAAAAACAAAATTGCCATCAAATCCTGAGGGAGCAGGGCAGCACTTCCTTTCCTAATTTTCAATATAAACCTTGGCAGTGATGAAGACTGAATGGCTAAAGCAATTACAGGAAAATTCCAATTCAGTAGGAAACAGGAAAAAAAACAACCACAGCAAAAACTCTGGTCATTTCTAAGAGATAGGGTATCTGATACAGCTGCTGCTCTTTCAAGAACTACTTAAAAGCATTTTTGACTATTTTTCTCTGGAAAATACTTCAATCAGCATATATCAAAAAAAGCCTTTCTTCTCTCTTTCACTTTCTTCCTCCTTTCTTCCTTCTACTGCAATGTAAATTCTACTGCAAAAGAAGGAGAAAAAAGTCTGTATAGCACAAATGACTCTCACTTCAAGCAAATATTGCCATAAGTAATTATGCTTCTCTCTGTTCTTGTTTCAGACATACTGATGTTACGAATGAATTAACCAAGGAACATAATGCTTCACTGCCAACCCAGAGCTAATCCTTGAAGTTTAGTGCTATTACACTTCATG
This sequence comes from Atrichornis clamosus, assembly GCA_013400975.1. NCBI lineage: Eukaryota > Metazoa > Chordata > Aves > Passeriformes > Menuridae > Atrichornis > Atrichornis clamosus. The sequence goes on from WBMZ01016129.1 coordinate 3,548, forward strand.
TATTTCAGCTGGATCTCAAACCACGACATGTAGAAGAACTGATACCAGTGAAGGAGATGGATTTCTTGTCAAGAAAGAGTCTCACGATTCCTTTGCTCCAAGGAAATTTGAATGAAGAAACATTCCGTTTGGAAACATGCCTATTCTACTTAGACAAAGTTAAAAAATGAGTTGAGGAAAGCAATCAAAGCTCGAAAACATTGCAAAGAGAAATTGTAATTTTTTAATTCCAAATTCAAGTTTACACACTTTTCCATGGGACCTTTTGACAGTCCATTCTCCTTGGGACATTACTCCTGGACTTTACACCTGAAGCTCGTGCAGGACAAGGAGTTGAATGGTCTGGATCTGCCCGTGGTTTCCAGCAGGCTCTATTGACATGTTTGATCTTCTGGTGCTGGAGCATCTGCACAACAGTGACCCTCTTCTAGACTGGAGCTCAGTAAGGCGCTGGCCCTGCGCTAGCTTTTGGGTATGCCGTAGACCCCAAATCCCTAGGTCTATGCCACTTCATTTAAGCAGTCACTGAGACAGCTAAGGAGGAAGCTTGATTGCCCCGAGGTCCCTCTCGTGGCCAGTGAGCTGAGCAGGGTGTCACCAGCTCATGAACCTGAGGTGCCTGCAGTGCCCTCAGCCAACTCACCTCCTGGTTTAGGAGCCTCCCTCAGGTACAAAGAGATGTTTTAGTTGTGCATATGGTCACTGTGGAGTTCTGTGGGTAGAAGTTTTGCTTAAGAAGTGAGGATGGGAACAGTTTCACGTAGGAAAGAGCTGCAGAACAGATCAGGATCCTCTGACAACAATTTGTGGTCAGAGAAAAGGCTGGTGTTTGCAGCATGAGCTGTCTGTGCTCACTGCTCTCACCTTCTATTATTGCAGGTACATGTCAGGACGTACCTTCCACACCCCCAGCCTGCATGAGTTGTGCTTATACACTTATTAAATGATGGTGTGCATTTGTACTCAGACTATTATAAATCCATTACTTCCCCCAGGCCAGAGGAAATGGTTTTAAAATGTGAGGTTTTTCTACAGGGAATTGAGAGATAAAAATACTAAAGCTCTGTACTTGGTTTGCACAGATCAATGTAGTGCAATAACCGGGAAGACAAATCAAGCTTAAAATATTACAAATGTGATTGCATGAAAGCTTAACTTGACATTGAGTAATTATCACTACAAAAGTCTTCTAAACCACCCTAAGAAAAAACAAAACCAAAACCTAAACCAAGTAAAGAGCCTGGCAGTAAATCATAAAAGAGAAATTACAGTGTGTGTGCTTGGAACCAAAATCTGACTAATATAATTGCATAGTAGTGCGTGAAACTTCAAATTCGTCCTTCACTTTTTCAATACAATGGAGAGGTGTAGATGAAAAGTCTTGGGATGGGAGATATCAAGAGGCTTCGAAAATTATTTTTCCACTAAAACTTTCACAAAGACTTTTTTCTTCATCAGTAATTTTGTTTCTCTGTCAGGGAAACAATTAGTTCCAAACCTGACAATTGCTATTTGTGAAGGGAACAATGAAGAAAAGGAGAACAAGGCAATCTTTCAAACAAGATTCAAAAATAGTCATTAAAGTTCCTACCAAGTTCAGAAGCTGGTTCTAGGTAGAAGTAAGGCACAATCATTATCTGGTGAGCAATAAGCTTTACCTGCATTTTCAGGACAATGACATAATATTTCATCCCACCACAGTCATGATGCACCAGTTAGTGAGTCTTCCCATTTTTTTTCATGAATTTGTATTAAGCAAAAAATAAATACTAATGAAATGTTCCCTTTTCTGAAGCACTGAGCCACTTATAGGAATAATTTTGAGGGGGAGGAGTAGGAAGTAAGTTTGTATCTTAGACTTCTGTCATTATTTCACTTGAACAGATGGAAGCTCAGCCACTTGTGATTAAATTACTAAAATGAAAGGACATCCCTGAAATGGTGGTCACTCATTAGCTCAATTCCACATGAAGAAAATCAGCAGTGGGCAGTGGTGGCGGTGGATTTCCTGAAGAGGAACAAAAGCAACCTTTCCCATTGTGGGTTGTATCCCCACATTGCATGCATTCATGGCCAGGGAGCTATGATTCTCCATTTCCTCTTGGGGTGCATTCATGAGCCATCCAGTACCCAGAAATAATTAAATCCCTTGGAATCTAAATTGTGCCACACACAGGTTACACACGTAGACATTCTTTGTTTAAAGGTTGCAGGTACCTAACCCAGAGCTCTACAGCGAGAGGGCTCTCACACAGAGATTGCTCTAAATACTCCTAATGTATGGGACCATCAGCAATGGGACCCTGAACACTTTTGCATTCTCAGCATGGAAAGTATATTCCTGGTTTTGAAATGCATTAATAGCTGCATAAATCCACTTAGGATCTACAGGTATTGTATATTCAGGTCCCTGTCTTAGAGACTTTCACAGTCTGAAAGTGTCCTGTTCTCCTGGTTATTAATTAACATCAGTTATTTCAGGTGTTGTCTGAGAAAGTGGACTACACCTCCACTGTCCCTGGGTGTTCAAGAACGCAGCTACTTTGCAAAGCACAAAAATGTATTTTTAAAAAAAATATTAAATCTACCAAACCTCTGAAACACTATTCACTGATCTTCAATCAGCTTTTCAGCACTCCATTTCTCATTATTTGCCATCTGGTGCAGCCCCTTCTCTTCCAAAGCAGTGTGGAATATTGTTCTGGAGCAGGCACACGCAGCAGTGCTGCCCGTACATTAACTGCTTCTGACTGGCGATCCTGGGGAGCCTGATTGTTTGAGGCAAATCTCCTCCCCAGGGATGGCAGGATTTATTCCCTGCATCTGGGTTGCAAGTTTTTTTTTTTTGTTGGGGGAAGAAAAAAATGCTTCCGTGTCATTTATAATGGATTTCACTCCAATAAACAGCCATCTTCTGGCATGTTATGACCGCGGCTTATCAAATAATAAACCCCTGTCACTCGGAATTGCTGGGAACGGGACCAATCCAGCCAGCGTCGATTTCTGTGTCCACCTTGTCATGCCATGAGATTTGCAGTGGTTTGGTGCGTGTGGGAGTCACGGCTGTCAGCAGGGAAGGACCTTTGTGTGCCCCAGGGGAGCTGCAGAGAGAAATGGGTGTGATTTCTCAGGTTCTGGTCCTTTGTGCACGCTCCAATTTTAAGTGCTACCTAATGTTCATTAGGGATGATCACAAAGCCATATGGCCTAACAAATGCAATACGTAGCTTGGCATCTTGGCAGAATGACTCCTTGTTAATTCTGTCTCCTATTCCACCCTCTGCCTGGTAGAGAGGGTAGTGAGGAGGCTGGTTTTTCTGTGCTGAAGAGATGACAGACTTGATAACTTTAGTATGGAGCATTTCCAGAGCTTAACAATGAATGGCACAAGCTTTCTAAGGGGAGAAAAAAATAGGCACAGATTTTCAAATGCATCAGCAGGTTGCAAAAAATGTGCTGATTAGCCATTTGTATATTTGACTCAGGGTGGTTGGAACATGGAATATCTCAATTTAATTTCTGTCCCTGCAATATTTTCCCTGTGTGACCTTGTTGTACCTTTTAATCTCTCTGTGCTTGGATTTTCCCACTTTCTCCCTGCTATCCATGGCAAGGCACAGCCTGAAATCCCTGAGTTTCTTTCTGTGACCCAAGGTGATGAAGTGTCCATAAATATTTTTCAGTGATATTTTTGAAAATTCAACTATCAGATATATTGGTAAATTTGAAGAAGTCTTTTCCTCAAGACTTTTTTTTTTCCTACTGTTATTCTCAACATATTAAATTAATCATCTCTAATTTTTGGTGCGTCTTGATCTGCTGAAACCTCTGTGCTCATCTCTGCTGTCAAGTCCAGAGCCTGAACGAGTTCTCTCCACAGTCTCCAAGTGCCTGCAGGAGTGCACTTCTTACACCACTGCATGTCCTCAGTAGCAGAACAGGTGAGTAAATTCGAGCAAAGCTCCTATTTGAAACAGACCCCACAGAAAGGAATAAAAATGTCATCATCAGCAAGAGTAAACTACTCTCGCAAATAACAGCAACAGACTCTTAAAGCAAAGGTTGGCTGTGTCTATATAGAGAAAATACTTAGTGTCGGTGTGATATACAAGGCAGCTTATCTCTTTGAGAGCAGGAGACTATAAAAATACAATTGCCAGAACGAAAGAAAATTGAAGCTGATTGCCATAGCAACAAAAGAATTACATTGATGAAACAGAAGCACATAAAATCCTTGTATGCTACATTAAAGACAAAGCAATCAAAAGTAAACAAGAGAGGATTGAAATTTGCTTGGCTAAAGCTGGAAATGACAAATGTTACCAGGTGGTGGAGGCAGAAATGAGCCCACAAGAAAGAAAAGGGCATACCTGAGGAGCTGGGGATTTATCCCCCATTTCCTCTGTGAGCAGGACAAGAGGAACCTGGGAATGCAGCTATGGACACTTCTGAGGCTTTGAGGGCAGTTGGTGGAAGTGAATTCTCAATCAGATGGTCAGTAACAGCAGCTTACACCTCTGCCTTTTGCACCGATCTCCATGACTTTCTTCCCAACACTGCCTCCTTTCTCTCTCCTGCTGAAGTTCTCCCGTGGAGCTGGACGAAGCAAGCTGCTGTTGGAAAAAAGAAGTTTGCTTTTTCTACCTGCATCTCTTGAAACATCTTGCTTGGACTGTCACCTACTTGTCCATGAGAATATGTAGCCCCTTCTCCACAGTACTCCACTTTTGCCCTTTCTGGTCTGCATGGCACGATGACACTGCAGACACTGCTGCAAGCCCAACAGCCTATTAGAGTGCACTGGAGAAGCCACAATTTCAAACCCCAACATAAATCTGGCAGTTTTCTGATGTGAGGAGTGAAGTGGGTGAAGACCCAGACCTCAGCACCTCCCACAGCATCCAAACTGTTCTGACAGAGGCAGGGCTGTGTTGCGCTTCCTTGTGAGGCTCTGTGTCCCTGTTTGGGGACGGATTATTGCAAACATGCAGGCTGCTCTCACCTCCTGAATCACCCCCAGAGAAGGTTGGTTGGATGAATTTACCTGGAGCATAAGAAGCATAAATCTCAGTGGTGTTACACCAGAAAAAGAAGATGATCCTATGCGCATCCCTGCCTACACAAGCACAGCTGCCCTCATTCTGTGGAGAAAGACCTAATGTTATTCAAGTTGAAACCACTTGAATTATCTATGTGTCAAAGCTTGGTCTGGAAGAGTAAAAAATTAGGATGTGTTAAATGAAAGATCTTTCCTTAACACAGCTATAATTAAAATCTTAGAATTTCTTATCATAACAAAGCCTTGAAGTCAGTCCAAATGTTGTACGTGAGCACAATGAAAGTATTCCAAGTGGTGGACTGACATGTCCTTAAGATACAGCAACATTTAATCTACTAGATTTTAGTCTGCAATAATGACCAAACCCTTCAGAGTTGCCACAAAAATTCTTAAGACTAGAATAAAGTTGACAGTTCCTTTAATTACACTTGTCTTCCTTTCAATGGAAGTGACAAAAAGAGTTAAGGAAGATTAACTAAGACTTAAATGCACAGAAATGACTCAAGGCATATTTAAGTAAGACTTAAATTAGTCTTTCATTTGGACTTGGGAGATTCCATTAACAATAATGAAATGTTGAAAGCCAGATCTCAAAGCCTTTGCACTAAGCTCTGCTTGGAGGCTGTTTCCCAAGTCCTACCCATGTCCTAGATCTTACTCCAATCTAGATTGTTTTTCTTAAATATTTAGATCATCAGTTTTCCCAGTTATCTATTTTGATTTCTGCTGTACTGTCATGAAATTCTTTCCCTTAGTCCCATTTGGGGTTACGTGTTTCCATACATGACAACCTATTCTCTGCACTACCCTAAATAAAAAGGTACTTTCCTTCAGTTTTGGCGCTGTGTGGGGGTTTAGGAAACATTTGTTCAAACGGAAATCTTGCTTTCCATCTGGTAAACAAAAGACATCCATGCAGATCCTGACTCTCTGGTGCTCCCTAAAAACCTGGTGCTTCATAGATAACTGCATTGTGCAGCATCACCAGCTCCTGCACAGGGGTGTCTCTAAGTTGTGAGGAGGAAGACAGATAGCAATTCTCCTGGTTTGCACTGAAGTTAAGGTTTGCAGCATCCTGCCATGCGCAGATGGGCATGAAAGTCATGCTGGTCACCATGGTAATAAAATAATCAAAACCAGCACTTGAATTTTTAACTCTGGATGATGAATGGCAGAGACAGAAAGTGTCAGGGCACAGGCAGACAGAGTGGCACGGGAAGAGGTCTGCAAAGGAGAGTGTAGCTGCATCTATGGAGCACTGGCAGCCTCCTAGGTGCTTCGTTTCCCCAAGGAGACAAAAAAATAAATAATTTCAATAAGAGATTCCTACCAAAGCAGGAGGATAATGTTAGGAGTTTCCCCCAGCCCAACGTGAGATCGCTCCTACACCTTGCAAATGTGTGAACTTGTGTCCAGGGTGGCCATGGTGGGGTCTCCATGTCTTCTCCAGGGTGATCCTCACACTCCTGTCATTGCTGTCTTCACCTCTGCAGTCCCTATTATCATAATTTCTGTCTTAAATCTGCCTTGCTACAGTTAGCCCATCATTTCCAGTTGTGTCTACTATGGATATTGGGAGGAATTGCTCCCTGCCTCTTGAAAGGACAACTGCTGTTGTGATGTGCCTCTATATCACTTTGTCAGGTCAAAAATCTCAGCTTATTCAGTCTTTCCTTAGGGTCATGTTACGTAGACATTTCATTGCTCTTGTCATTCTCATTTATTTTCCTTTACTCACAAGAAATGCATCCTCCTTTCCAGGTTTACTCTTGCAATAAAAGGACTCCTCTGGCATTTTTCCTTTGTACACTGTATCTTGTGACTCTCATTGATTTTTTTTTTTTTT
>WBMZ01016136.1:0-60174 GCA_013400975.1 Atrichornis clamosus
TTTCTTTCTCTGGACCCTCTTTAGCCACATTCCCAAGCCACGAGGGGATAACACAGCGAGTTCCGCGGGCCGTGCAGAGCTCGGAATTCCCGCCCCGCCCCGCGGAGGGGCCGCGCTGCCCGAGGGCCGGCGGGGCCGGGCCGCCCCCGCGGGGCGGCGCGGGGAGATGATGCCGGGAGATGATGTCAGCGGCGGGCGGGCGCTCAGCCATGGTGTGAGGGCAGGGACTGAGCCGGCCCGGCCCGGCCCGGCTCGGCGGCGGCAGCAGCACCATGTCGGGGCCGAGCGCCGTGTCGGACCCGCAGCACCCGGCGCGGCTGCTGCGGGCGCTCAGCTCGTTCCGTGAGGAGACGCGGTTCTGCGACGCGCACCTGGTGCTGGAGGGCGAGGAGATCCCGGTGCAGAAGAACATCCTGGCGGCCGCCAGCCCCTACATCAGGTACGGCCGGGCCCGCAGCCCCCTGGGCGGCCGCTCGGAGGGGCCGCGCTCCGGGGAGCGGGGCCGGGGTTATGTAAGGAGCGGGATCCGCGGCTTCTGAGGACGAAGGAGTCGGGGAAGGCCGGTGGGGGATCTGCGGACCCCGGGTGCGCCTCGGCCCCGAGCCAGCCCCAGCACCCAGGGAGGGCGTGGAGTCTCCGCCCTGGAGACATTCAAACCCCGGCTGGACGCGTTCCCGTGTCGTCTGCTCCAGGTGACCCTGCCTGGGCAGAGGGGCTGGGCTCGGGGATCTCCGGAGGTCCCTTCCAACCCAGCTATTCTGTGATTCTGTGGGAGCAGCGGCTGGGCCGGCTCCTTCCCTCCTTCCCTCCCTGCGGCCGGTGCCGCCGAGCCCCTCCGCAGGAGCCGTCGTGTTCTCGGCATTGCACCGCTGCTTTGCCAGGTCCGAGAGGCTGTGTGACCCACCAGGGAAAAGAAAATACCCCAACAACTTCATTGTTGCCAAGCGCCTGGTGTGAACAAGCGACCCCTAAAGAATGAACTGTGAAGGTGGCCAGGGAGGTGTCCGGCCGAGGGGCAGCATCCCAGGGGCAGTGGGGGTGCTGGGCGCTGTGTGTCCCTCGGCCGCACCGAGTCAGCACTTCAGCATCATTTTTTTCCTCCTTAATGTCTTTTGGCAAGACAGGGCTCCAGGTGGTGGTCATGGGTTCTGAAGTACATCGGCTTTTAAATGAAAAAATAGAAACGCAGGTTTGTCTCCCCATCGCTTGTGCCCCTACAAGATCTAAGAACATCACTCGGAAATTGCCAGAGGGACAAAGCCCGGCTGTGCCAGAATCGCTGGCAGCTCTTGGCAGGGGTGTCACCAGCATGTGCAGTCAGAACTGTGCCACTTGACAGCGAGTGCTGGAGAGGACAAGCTGCATTAGCACAGTCATGGTTTCTGAGGTGCCTGGCAAACAGCTTCTCCTGGGCTGTGTGTTCAGGGAAACCCAGGTCAGGAAAAGTCCTGCTGACAGCAGTTTGAACCCATCACACTCAGTGCTGACAAGTCCAGTGACATCAGGTGAAAAGAATATACCCTCCACGAGAAGTTATGGTACATATCTGCATGTCAGAGAGGGTAAACAAAACATACAAATGGTCAATTTCAAAGTGTTTTTATTTTTAAGTCCACTCATTTGCAGGTAATAAAGACATTTGTTTTGTCTTCATGTGTAAAGTAGGAGCAGACCTTCACTACCACTTAAACGCAGGATTATCATAAATCTGTAGCAGACTTTTTGTAATGGTTGGGCATTTCCTGCAGCTGCTGCTTCCTGTGAAGTTGTCATAAAATTTGTGTTTTTGCAGTAGGTGAGGATGGGGATTCTTTATGCCACAGTACAAAAAAATGCAACCTTCTGCAGTGTCATATTATCATCTGCTATTAGGCAATACGGTATTTTAGGTGACCATTGTAGTACAACTTCAACATTCTCAAGTACAAAAATAAACTAAAAATAAATAGAATAGGAAGCTGGTGAATAACTTTTAAATGGCACTGATCATGGGCAGACTTAAAGAAACGGTTCACACTGATTGAGCTAGCAGAATTGAGATATAAAATGAAATAAAATACACAGAGAAGGAAGATCAGCAAGAATTTGTGAAAAAGACCTGGTGGAGCATGTGTACTAATAAACATGTTTTGTCACTGCTTGTTTTGAGAAGCAGGTTTGGAAGACTGTGGTGAAAGAGGAATCAAAGATGTGAAATTGAAATGAGCCATTGGTTCATACTCTTCAAAATGCCTGTATGCTTTTTAGGTCATTGGCCATCATATTTTAGATGACCAGATGCCTGACATTAAATTTCAGAAGAGTTGCTGTAGGTGGTAAGAGGTCATGTCCTTGGAAAAACTGCTGTTCTACTGTTACAGCAGGATGAGTTTACAGGAAATGTCAATTTTTTAACTGTGAAAAAAAAGCTTAATTAAAAGATACTGTAAATTACCCTATGGAGAAGTGCGTTTTCATAGAATTTCATCTCTAAGTATTGCATTTTGTCAATCTCTGGAAAATGTACTGGGGAAACATGGGTTAAATGTGTGTGAGGAATAAGAGCACCAGACACAACTACGTTAACAACAAAAGTTGTAGTCATTAGAGTTGTGGTTTTTTTAAACTCAAAATTGTTCAAGTTCAAATCTCATGAAGGAACTCATTAACTATGTGTGAAAGTAGGTTACATGCATTAATATATAAATATGATTAAGTGTGGGTTGGTTTTTTTTTTTTTTAAAGCTTACTCATGTCTTCTGCTTGGGCTTTCAAAATGTAAAGAACCAAAAATACATGTACCTAGTTCTTGCAGGGCACATTAAGAAACACATCTGTATTACCTACCTTTGCAGAGCCTAATTTTTACTTGCTGCCTGTCTCTTCTTTTTATCACTCCAGGGTCTCTCTCTTAGTCCAGCTGGTCTTCACATTGGGTAGAATTGGTCAGGTAGGTTGCCAATGTTGGAGCATTATGTTTCCAGCCAAGGGTAATGTTTCAGTGGCTCTTTTTGGAGATGAAATTATTCTCCACCTTGTACCTAGTCTATGCAAGTCCCATTTATTTTGAGTGTTGATTTTTCAGAGAAAATCAGTTTAGGTTTCTGTATAAACAGTTATTGCAGGAGGCTCAAGTATTTCCTGCCCTTGTATTTTAAGGGTAGCTGATTCCAAAGAGTGCCCTGGTACCACAGGCTGTTACAGTCTCCAAATGCGAGTTGATTTAGGTTGCTCTCATTTGAAAAATTCCAATATAAAGCTCAGAAGATCCATTACCTAATTTCAGAAGTAAAGCTTGGAAGAAAAAGAAGTGTTTATGTTTAAGTGAAGCCGTGGAAGTATGAGTTGATGTGGTGTTTTCAGTGTCCGGCTGTGTCATTATGTGCTGTGGCTGTGGGCAAGCTGGTGGGCGAGTTCAGAAACTGTAGGGTTTGCATGAATGCTTAGTTTAGGGTGTGAGTAGGAAAATAAGTAGGCACGGACTCTGTGAGGGGGTGGTTGGGTGTGAGCAGAGTCTGTGTGTGCTGAAGGATTTGTGTAGCCACAGAGAGAGGAGTGTTACCTGTTTTTTAGTTTTGCATGGAAGCTGTTTGGCTGACTGGTTGTGAGTAGGACACTTGTAAATTACAGTGATGTGTTTTCCCTCTAGTTATTTGGCAACTGGATTATCCATGCATCTCAGAGATAGCAGCTTCAGTGGGGAGAGGACAAAAGACACGAAGGGGCCACAGGAACACATGGAAGTGTTACTGGTGTCATGGGTCCCACCTGCCTGTCCAGTCCAGAGGGTGGCTTCTGCAAGTACTGGAAAATAATAAATGCCTGTTTAATTCTCAAATTTTCGGTGTGGGACCAGTAAGACTTCTAATTTTGTGGTAGTTTGGGTCTTGAGGTCTTGCCTCAACTGCTTAATGCGAAGTGACTTGTAGCTCCCTCATGGCAATGAGGTCTGGGGTGGTTGTGTGAATTCCTACAGAACTGCCTTACATGTACAGGTTTATCTAATTCCTCTGTGTGCCCCCAGAGCAAATTCTGTCATTTACAAAACACAGAAGCCTCCCTGCATATCTCTAACGTCTTGTGGTATGTTCCTGAGCCTGAGAAAAGGAGGGTTCCTCAGGAATAAACTGCCGCAGGACAAAGCGTGGTTTGGCCCAAGGTGATGTTGCTGTGCATCCCAGAGAAGTTATATTCGAGCCAGGTTAGCTCTTGGTTTTCTCTTCTGTGACAAATCAGCCAGAAACCTGCACTTCTTTTGTAGCACTCTATGTCCTGGCAGTTGCCTTAATGTAGATCCATTGCCCTGGTTTAATTTATTTAGTTTGAGAGCCTGGTGTAAATTACGGTGGCGTAAGAGGGCTTTTACCAGAACAAACCGGGCTTGCACCAGTAAGTTTGGCCGAAGTTGTAGCATATATCCGCCAACCTTTTATAGGATAGATTTGATCCAAGTATTCCTGGTATCCTCAGCAGTAGCAGCAGATGTTCCCATCCGAACAGATCTGTCACTGTCTGGCATGAGTCGTTCCTGGCCAGCTGAAACTTGCAACTCTTAATATTTTGCTCGCTTACTGTCTGCTTGCCTGGATCACGGCGAGCATGTGGGAACTACCTGAACAAAGAGGATGTTTAAGCTCATATTCTCAGACAAACTTAATGTTGTTATGCAGGGCTTGTGCTGCTCTGTTACAAATTAAATTAAGACATTTCTGTTACCTCAGCAAGTTTTGTCTTTGATTTTCACACATCTGCGTGAACAGATTACAGATGGCTAGATGTGTTCTATACTGTTCCCCAAGGCTTTTCAAACTCAGTAATGGACCAGTAATCATATTTTCACCTTTTCCAGATGAGCATAATATAACTAAACAAGAATGTAAATGCAAGGTTAAGTTCACGTTATTTTTATGTACTTATAAATAGCTGTACTGCTTGTAAATGGATTTTGGTCAGAAATAACCTGACAGCATTTGCATCTTCTCACTTGTCCTGTTCAACCTTCTGACATCCCTAAAACACTGCCGACCTTGTAAGACCCTGCACACACCCAGCCAGTGCTGAAATAGATTTCCATGGAGATGTGGTGGGTCGTGCCCCTCCATCACTGAATTCCTGCCCTTTCCTCTGTGTGCTGGCACTTGGAGCATTTGGAGTTGTCATGAAGGGAGCCTGCTGAGACACCTTCCCTGTGTGAGTGTGGCTGGGAGCTCCTGTGAGTGCTGGTGTGGGAGCTGGGATGGGACATCCCTCCTGCACTCAAAAGGTGCGACTGGGCACTTCTTGTTACACCTGTTGGACAATAAATATTGTAGAGCAAGGTCAAGTGGAAGCCAACGCATGCCAGTAGCTTCTGCTGCTTATTTCCTGGTACCTGTTTGGTTTTTATTGACATTTATAAAGACCTTTTGTAGCGTTTTAAAACTCTTTTTCAGTTTGGAACAAGTGCTGAAGTCAGGAATACAAATGGCAGCTGGAGCTGGGAGATGTTTGGTTGTCAGGACCCCGTGCTCCAAGTTCTGCTTTAGCCACACCACACTGTGCCAGGGCTTGTTCCCTCTTCACTGTGTGTACAGGGCAGTGTTGTGGTAACTGCACTGTCAAGGAGGGCTCTAAAGCCGTGTTGTCTTCAAGGTTTCTTCTGAGAAGTTTGTTTCTGGCAGTCTCCTGGGAGCTTCAGAGGCTGCCCTGGCAGTAGGAAGTCAGCAACAGATCAGGCCGGAATTTGCTTCCAGACTTTATAAGCTGTTTTTTTAAATTAGGCTTTGTTTTGTTTTGGTTTTGATTTTTGAAAAATTAATCTGAAATGCTACCTATTATGTTTTAGTGGTAACTGAGTTGTAAAGTCTCTGTAACTTTGAGAGGCAATAAATCAAAATAGTTGCCTTGGCCAGAAACTCTCTGCCTGGCACAACTCAGAAGTGCCTCCATGCATGTTTTGTTTGGATAAGCAGTTGAGGGGCAACAGTGATAAAGATATGTTAAAAGTTTATGGTTTAAAAGGGATTTAGAAGTCACCATACCAGGCTTGAATGGGGAGTTGTTAATTATGTTCCTGCTCCAACAAGCCCCTAGAGATGGCCTGAAGGGAAGAAGCCATAAGGCTCTTGCCCAGCCCAAAATAGTAAAAAAATACAGTTGGGCTGCTGCTACACGTCAGGCAAAGGGAGAACTGGGAATCAGAGCATCTTGTTTGCCCGGGAGAACGAGAGACGAAATTTCGTGTCCTTTCTTTGTATCTGAAGACATGCAGCTCATCTGTGTGCCTGATGTAAGAGGAGAGTTGGGATGGAAGGTGTGGCAGGATGGAGCTGCTTGGGATGTCTGGGTAATTTATACTCTGTAGGTTGCCTTTACGCTTTCATTAATTGCTTTGTTTGGCAAAACTTTTATTATTAAAAGAACCTTTTTTATTAATTTTTTTTTTGCTCGATTTAGAATGCATTTTGTGTCTGGAACTGGGCTGTTCTGAAGTTGCTGATGTGTCTGGAGCTGATGAGTCTGAAATGCTTGATTTGTGTTTTGGTTTCTTGGGTTTGGTTGGTTATTTTTTTCATTCTTTGAATCTGTTTTGTTTGTGTTGGTCTCAGCTGCAGTTACAAGAGGAACTTCTTCCTGGTGTGGACCGACAAATATGAAAAGTAACTAGTGGTTTGAAAGAATTTGTTTCTTCACTCTCTGTTCAGACTCTTACTTTGTGTTTTGTACAGAGACTTCTCTCTGTCCTGGCAGCGGGTGCCAGTGTAGGGTGCCACCTATGCACAGGGGAGCCTCCCGCCCTGTCTTTGTCTCTCGTATTTTATCTTTGCCACTGCTTAATATTTCCAAGAAAACAAAACAAATCACTGTTATGGGCAACTCCGGAATTCCTAGTTGCCTATCAAGGAAATATGTTCTTAATACCAAGTAGTTCGTGGCTGGTTTATGTCCTCAGGCACATTGGTTTACATCCCCTGAACAACTTAGGCTGCCTCGTGCAGCCCTTGTTTATGGACATGGTTAGTGCTCTGCGCTGGGGACTCCTGTGCTGATGAAATCCATGTTCCTGGTTCCTTTTTCCTCTTGGCTGTGTCATCGCTTTCTGTGAAAGTCTTGCAGATCTCTGTTTTCCAGCTCTTGGCTTATCCAGAGTTCTGGTGCTTCCCTCAGCTGGATTCAAAACATCTTCCAGCTGTTCCACAGTACTACTCATGTACTTGTAATTTTGTCCATTTTACTTCATACCTGCCGACAGTTATGAAAATCTTTCTCTGACTCTGTTGCTAATTTCTGCCATGTGCTGTAAAGATAAGTGATGTATAAAAACCGGATTAATCCAAGTTTTCTCAGCAGGTCCATTGGTGGTTTTTCAAATAATGATATTAGCAAATTACAGGAATATTTGGGTTATTAGACACATGCTACACAGCATTGTGTTTCTTAAATATATTTAACAGTAAATTTAGCAGCGCGGGTATGGCACTGTACTTGTTTCTTTTATAAAAGCATTTCTAACAAGTTTAAAAGCAGAGTTAATTTGAAAGTATTGAAGATACGAAGAAGTATTTTCAAGTAAGACACTGTTCATTTCTTGGCTTAAAACTCCATTTCAAAAATATCTTGTTTTGTTTTTCCAAGGAAGTCCTAATTCCAAACTGCTACAAAAGTACTGTACCACTTCCGGAAATTGTCAGTTTAGTGAGTGGACTCGAGTGTCATGTGGAACAGAAAAATGGCATCAATATGATACAGATTTAGTTACTTAAGGAGCTGCTCTGATGAGTGATCCATACAAACTAGCCTGCTGCCTCTAGAGGAACAGGAATTAGATTTTTTTTTCCCGCCTTTTAAAAACAAAGAAAGAAACCCCCCTCAAACCACCTTTGTAAGTCCGATGGCAGGTGTTTCTGTCACAGGAAGGTGCATCATGGGTGAACAGCCAAGTGCTGAACCCGGCCTACTCAACCACATCACAGGTGAGCCTGAGCTGTGCCTCGTCCACGCACCAGGGGCACCAACCACGGGTGCCCAGCAGCTGGTCTGCACTGCTTGTGTTTTACTTGTTTGCAAGCTCGGCTCATGCAGGTGCTTGATGGTTTTCCATGCTGGCTAAAGAAACCCAAAGTAAAGGAAGCAGCCGATCCTTGGTGCTGCTGAGAACTCCCAGGGTCCGTTCTTGGGCACTGTTTGTTCAGTGTGTGTTCTGTCTACTTAGGGCTAACTCACATGTTTAGGCAAGACACGCTGGTTGAGGGTAGATTTCCAATTTAGATTACAATCTAGCTCTGGATGAGCTCAGTGTAATCAGAGTAATTTCAGATTTTCGTGGTAAACAAGCTCTCCACTGAGCAAAGCCCGTGAGCCCTGTACATGTCCCCTCTGCTGCTGCTGAAGAAATTGCCTTGTTCCCTTTCTTATGGAAGGAGGGGGAAGCCACTTTTTGGTCTGACTGAAACTTTTCAGTAGTTGAAAAAATTCAGGTATATGTCATAGTTTCTGTTTTTCTTAAAGCAAAAAAAGGAACTTCTGCAAGTTTTTGTGCTGAGCTGTTAGATGGACTATTTTGCCTTGAGATTTGAAGTTGGAGTTACAGATAATCTTAAGGAGAGAGACACAGGAGAGGCATAGCCAAAATCCTCTGGGAGCTGGCACCCTTTGCAGGGTGTGGTGAAGACTGGCTTTTATGTGTGGTGCTAAAGGCCAGGGTGCGACCTCAAAGGAAACCTGATTTGGTTGTAAAATATCTTTTTGGAGGATGGTGGTGGGTGGAGTGAACTGCTGCATCATGTTTTTATGTCTGACCTGTTTAATAATGTGATTATTAAGGGTTTTTTTTTTTTTTGCACATAGAAAGACCAGTGTTTATGGGAGAAAATGTTGCAGGGATAAAGGCAGACAAATGAAAAACTTCACCATTAAAATGATCAATCCTAAGTAGGACTTAATTAGATTTAACATGGAAAGCTTGTACTTGAAAGACTCAAATCTATATAAGGAAGCTCAGATGAGGTGGAGACTAAATTGACCTTATGTTTGCATCAAAAGCAGATTTTTTTAAAGTTTTCTTCTTAATGATGCAAAATTTCCAGGTCTTCACTTGCCATTTTTGGGACTGAGTCGTCCTTGTAAGTGTCTTTTAGATTTGGTGCATGTCTTTGCTGGAAACACTTGTTGGAGGTACAACTTCATTTTAAAATGCTGATGCTCTCTGGAGAAGGCCAAAACACCGGTGCAGGTAAAGGATAAATCATCAAACCCCGATTTTATTTCTCTCTGGAAGGATGGCTTTGCTATTTCAGAATTAAGGTTTGCTAGTGTGGCAATACTGGCAGAGCATGTGTAGACTAGCCCTTATGGTTAATCTGGAGCAAAATCATTAATTTGGGAAGACAGCTCCTTTCCAAAAGACAAGTGTCTCCCTCTTGTCTCCTGCAGTTTGGTTCCTGACACCCTGCTGTGTAAGTAGGTCAGCGAACTGCGTTTGCACCGCGATGACGTGAGAGCAGGTAAAAGTTTTGTGTGGCAAAGCATCAAACTCAAAGTGTCTGTCTCTTGTTTCCCAGATTGCTGTTCACTGTAAATATCATAAACCTGCTTGAAGTGAATGTGGTCTGGAGCATTCTCGTAGGCACAGGCTTTGCAGACAGCTGTTTGCTTTACTTGTTTAGGTAGCTGTACACCAGCACGCGAAGGATTAAAGCTTTCCAAGAGTTGTGCTGTTGTCCTCTTTATTACTTATGTCACCATTGTAAAAACGCATCAGTTATCTTTTCTTAACAGTTAACAGATGAGGCAGAGATTTCAAAGATGAAAATATTCCTACAGAATTATGTCTGACTCAGGACAGTGTTATTGGTGGTAGCTGGCTGACGTCTTTGTTTGAATTTTCATTTTGTTTGTTGTTTTGTCTGGTTGAATTTTTTAAAATTATTATTCCCCTCCTGTAAGCTTTTAACTGTAAAATGTAAGAAAACCAAGTTTTCAGACACATGGACTCTTTTTCAATCTGCTTCTTATACATCTTAAATGCCCCACAACAGTGCTCTCACAGGGATTGACTAAGATTGGAAGGTTTTGATTTGTTTTGCTCTTTTAAAATAACAGTAAGTTGGAAGATCCATCTTAATTTTAACAAGAACAGTCTTAATTTACCTGTTGGTTTGCTTTGTTTGTGGGTTTTGAGTTTTTTTATTATTTGAGTGTTTTACGTCGCTAGATGTGAATTGTCACTCCTAGCAGTATCAACGTCAGTTCTTAAGCCCCTGTTTTCATTTTGAGGATTCACCTTGCTTATATTGCTTACATATACAGAAGAGGTACTGGAATTTTTTTCCTCATTCTGCCTCATGTAGAGCGTTGGAGATGACTCATTAGGATTGTATTCCTTAAGTGATGTGGAGCAGCAGATTCTAAATTTGTCACACAGACAACATCAAAACACAGCATCAACCCATTTGTTCTTATGCCACTGGCTGAAGGTGTTGTGTGTGCCAAGCAGTTTTCCTGATGAGGTTCAAGATGTTGGGATGGGTGTTGAGCATTTATGGAATACTGTTTATGTTACCGGAAGAAATTTCAACTTACAATGATGATCTTAATTAAAAAATGGAAAATACTTTCTAAAAACATGCATGGAGTGAAGTTGCTCAAAATTAAATTACTTGAGAAAACAGGATGAAGAAGTTGCCTCATTTTATTTCCTCCAGCTGTGCTCTGCTCCCAACTCATGGGTTTTCTGGTTGGCTGGGAGGATTTTTTCCTTCTAAATCTTGATCTTCTGGTCTTCTGTGTGAACTGAGGAAGACTGAGGCAGCCTTTTCTGCTGTGGTTTGGCACTTGGAGTGCTTTTAAAGTAATTAGAAATGTTGTCCACAGTAGGAAGCTGTCACATGCATGTGTTAGAAGCAGCTGTGCTGCAGCTGGCGCATCTCTGCACCTTGGATTGCTGGTTGCCACTTCCAGCTTTCAGCCACACAAATCACAGGCTGAATAAATCACCCTGAGGAAGAGTGTGGCAGAAAAAAAGCGTCCTTCTTCTGGGATGCTGACAGGTTGGAAAACCTCTGGTTAAGCATAGCTAGTTACTTATTTTCTAAAGTGAAATTTGATAGAGGACAAGAGTTAAGTGTTTCCCCATGTGCTGCCCATTGTGCTTCTGAACTGGGAATAAACGTGTTTGGAAACTTTCTCCTTCTGTCTGTGTGTGTTATGACAGGGATGCCCAGGCCTCAGTTTGCTGGCAAGGTGTGGGTGCAGGTCACAGCTGGTGCTGGATGATGCAAGAGGAGACGTGGCTCCTTGCCCTCCGCTTACTTACCTCCTACTTTTCTCTCCTCCTTCAGCTTTCTTTCCATTTTAGACTCATGATTTTCTTTCTTGAACTTTTCCAGCCCCAAACCTGGTTATAATATGTCCTTGTATCATATTTTTCCTCCTCTTCCCAACATCCAGCAGCTGTCCTGCAGTGGCTGGCGTGAGTGACAAGGAGTACCTCCAGCTGCCTTTGGGAATAGCTCTCTTGTCATAGCTCAGAAATACTTGTACCAAAATAAATGACCTTCCAGTTTATTAACTAACAAATTAAAATCATGCAACAGATGGATAACTATTGCTTCCCATGATAGATGATAGGGACCGAACTTAGTCTGAACTGGGATTCATTTGCATAAGGTGAATGTTTGCCTACATACAAGTGTCTGTAACTTCAAAATAATCTGATTTGTTCTCAAGGTTATTTTCCTGCTTTGACTTTGTGTTTTGGCCTTGCATCAGGGGCTAGGTCGTTTCTTCTCACATTACCAACTGTTGATGCCTGAAAAAGTACACAGTAATTAGAACATCTAGCCTGATAAGACCCAAAACCTCTGAACAACAGTTTCTTGTTACCAGGAGGCGTCAGTGTAAAGTCCACGCAATAAGGTGATTTAGCTTGGGTGTGTACAGGTGATGCTAAGATGAAAGTTAGTGATAAATAGCACTAGTCCTTTCCCTAATCTCCCCATTAGTGCTGGCATCAACATGCTTATTATATGCCTTGGACCTGTTTTATGCCCCACAAGGTGTTGGACTACCCAGGTTCTGTATAGATACTGCTGTGTATGTGACCATAACAGCTACTCACAGGTACCTGACACGTGTGAGATCAGGTACCACCCACCTGACTGTCTTTTCTGGGGAAGGAAGCCAGGCACTGTGAACCTTGATACATTTTATGTTAAATTAAAAGAAAACAGAGTTTCATGCCAGGAAACAAGAAGGGTCTTCTGTTACAAACCAGTAAACCCAGAACTCAAGTGTAAATGGAGACAGTGGAGGTAATTTGCACGGATTTGAAAATGTGAAAAAAGAAGCCTTTGCTCTGTGTTAGGGTTGAAAAGGATGTTACCCTCTGTGTGTATGGCCTGTGACTCGAGCTTGTAGACATGAAAAGTGCACATTCCACATGGGCAAGGATGGCTGGAGTTGAGGTACATGTTGTACCTGCTGCTGGAGATGTACATTTGGGTTGGAAGTTTTCGTCTGACAAGCTGTAAATCCGTGCCTGCTATTGCAGCATGCGCTTTAATGGGAGTCACATAATTTTCCTAATCTCCTTCCAAGTGTTAGGAAATAAACAATTTCCTAATCTATACCATTCTGTTGTTGTTGTTATTTGTATTGTAACTTGTGCCAGGTGCTGTGCAAACAGGGTGAAGCAGCCTCAGCCCTGGTGCAGGCGTACGTGGGCACCCGAGCACCGCTACCTCCGGGTGTTCTGCAGCCTAGAAAAGGGATGTGAAGACAGGACCACAAGTATGATTAACTAAAGGGCTAAAATTACCAACCTTATTCACACTTAAAAATAGCTCCTTACAGACTAAGGTTTTACTTGATTTGAGTTACAGTTGTGAGAAAGTAATTTATTCCGATATGAGTAAGTGAAGCAGAATCTGCCCTTAGCTAAGTCCTATTTATGTGTTTGGTTAGTATGAGTGTGGATAGCAGGAAGCTGTGACAAACTGGACACTTTCAGCTTAGCAAAGCCACAGCTTTTCACATTAAGAAACAAATGCTATCTAAGGATATATTCAAATGAATGTTAAAATGTTTTAAAGGCTTTTATTTAATGTGCTGTGATATAGATGTAGATCACTATGTATACACAGAGGTAGTGAAACAAGCTTTCTGGTCTTTATATATTCTTAATTGTCCAAAGTGTAGAAAAAGATGTTCAAAATTATCTTTTATTAGGTCTTGTGCCTATTTGCATCAGATCAAACTGGTGGACACTGCTCCCTTTAGAACACTTAAAGTTGTCTCTCCTGGATAAAGTGTTTGCACTAACAGCTGGTGGAAAGCAAAGTGTCTGCTGTGCTATTATTATTTCCTCACCTTTTCCCCTAGCCCCCATCATTCTACTCACAGGCACATCACAGTGCTCCTGGTATGTTTAAAGAAATTGCTGGTAAGTGAAGTGTCCACTGATGTAGATGAGTATTTAAAGTTTTGCTGAGCAGCACATGAGCTGTGTCCTGCAACTGTGAGTGCATGGGTTGGTTACAGCCAGGCATAGCATTAGGCTGATAACATCATAAACTACACAAAATGGTAATGCTATCCAGATGTTTGTGCTGCCAGTGAATATTCTGATCACATCTGCTAACTCTAATTATTACTTTCTTGGTAAAATTTGTTTTGTTTTGTTTTGGGTTTTTTCCACCTTTTTCAAAGCAAATTCTTGTGTTTCATCTGTCAGCAGAGCTGCTCTTCTGTTGGAAGGTCTGAGTGAAGTTTTTGAATGCTTGTGATGAATGAGCTGGGATAAAAAGTACTCTGGCTCTTTGATGCCCTGGGTAGTTTGCAAGGCTAATGTATTTGTTGTTTGGAAATGTGATGAGCAGTATCAGAGACCATACGTACGTGCTAATTTGAGGGACATCCCACTGAAGGTTTTAACATCTCTGCTGTAGCTCAAGTGATCCATAGCTACTGTTTGTTTCTCCAGAAACTGAGAGCAAGCAATGCCCAGATTTTGAACTTTTCTGTTTTTCTTTTCTCCTCTCTTAGAACAAAATTGAACTATAATCCTCCGAAGGATGATGGCTCAACATACAAGATTGAACTTGAAGGGATATCTGTTGATATCATGAAAGAGATACTAGATTATATCTTCAGTGGGCAGGTATGGTACTAAAAAAACCTAAACCTCGATTGAACTATTTAGCAAAATAACTTGGGTTTTAACACTGCTATCCTGTTGAGGTTTAAAGCTTTTTGATGAAAATTCTGCGAAGTGGGGCTGTGCATGTGAAGTTCAGGCAGTTGGCTCTGCAGGAATTGCCTCTGCTCTTCTCATGCAGCAGGGGAACACTTTAAAATTTAGAGTCAATGCCAAATACTTGTATTGAAATTTGTGGCTACCTTCAGTAACCTGCTTTAAAACACACAGTGTTTGTCAGCTGTGACAGAGGCCTGGTTTGGTAGCTGTAGAGATGGAGACCCCATCACTGGGCATTACAGTACCCCAGGCATCCTCCCTCCCTGCCCCTTGTGCCCACCTGTCTGGCTTCTTGTTGCTGACACTGTCAGATCTGTGTGTGAGGAGCCTTAGCAGAAATTAAAGTTGGTGTGTCTGGTTTATTCAGAACCAGACTGAGATTGCTGAATGAGTTTTAATTTACAGCAGAAAAAGAAAAGGCAGATGTGGCTTGAAATTAATTCCTAGATATGTATTTTAAAAATTATTTATTTATTGCAGCAAAACTCATTTTAGGTTCCCAGATGAGATGAGCAATTTTATGGTTGGTTCCTTCAGGAGCAAAATTTCTGCTCAACACCTTCTGTCAAGCAAATGCCTTTCCATCCTTATGTTAATTAATAAATGCTTAGCAGTCATATCAGTTTCTCCTGATTTTTACACTGGCATTAATACTCCATTTTTCAGGCACTGGGAATGAGTGTAATGAACGCGGGCATGTCATGGAACAAATGAGTGATAGTAGCTATAACTTCTAAATTAATTCTTGCAGATCAGGCTAAATGAAGAAACTATCCAAGATGTGGTACAGGCAGCTGATCTCCTGCTGCTTACAGACTTAAAAACTCTCTGCTGTGAGTTTTTAGAAGGTTGCATAGCTGCTGAGAACTGTATTGGTATTCGGGACTTTGCACTGCACTATTGTTTGCATCATGTTCACTACCTTGCCTCAGAGTATCTGGAAACTCACTTTCGAGATGTCAGCAGTACAGAGGAATTCTTGGAACTGACTCCTCAAAAACTGAAAGAAGTGCTGTCGATGGAAAAGCTCAATGTTGGAAATGAAAGATACGTCTTTGAAGCGGTGATTAGGTGGATTTCTCATGATTCAGAATCCAGAAAGGTCAGGACATCCAAATGTTTGTATTTTGAATGTTTATTCTAATCAGTGGGAACTTGAAATAGATCTATTTCTCTCAGGACTAATCTTGCACTTTTCATAGAATTAATTGAATTTTGCCCAAAATGCATACCATGGAATTGCGGTAAAAGGGTGAAAGCTGTGTTCATGATATATCATCTGCTGCCTTTATTATTTAATAAGCATTAAGTAAAAAGTACTATTTTGGCATTTGATTATAGCCTTGTTTACGTGGTGAGAAAGCAAGTAGCACGTTTAGAGAGAAATTTTGAGGACTTGATGCATTGCCTTACGAAGATCGTGTTCTATAGTTTATTACTTCCAAACATCAAAAACTCTCTCAGAAGCATCTGCACGTACAGGTGCCTTAGCGCTGTCCTGTAAACCGTGGGTGATTTTGTGGCACTGTCCCCTCGCACAGGTCCACATGAAGGATGTGATGTCGGCAGTGTGGGTGTCGGGCCTGGACGCGGCGTACCTGCGCGAGCAGATGATGAGCGAGCCGCTGGTCCGGGAGATCGTCAAGGAGTGCAACAACATCCCGCTGACACCCCCGCAGCAGGGAGAGGCCATGCTGGCCTCCTTCAAGCCCCGGGGCTACTCGGAGTGCATCGTGACTGTTGGGGGGGAAGAGCGAGTGTAAGTGTGGGTGCCGGTGCCTCGCGCTCGGGGCAGCCTGAAAACGCAGCGTGCAGAGAGTGTGTGCACCCATTGCTTATTGCTCTGTCATCTGAGTTTTTTCTAGGTTGGTCAGACACACCTAAAATACCTTTGGGAGTGATTCAGCAACAAATAGTTATTTTGTTTCTGACATTCAGCCTGTAGTAAACTTAGAGTAGGGTTGTTTGTTCAGTAACTGCTCGCTGGGTTTTTTTTTTTAACTGAATAGACTTTAAACACAGAACATTGGAGAAACACCTTTCTGATGATCTGAAAAGCATCAGTAGCAAAACTTAATGAACATGTGCTTTAAACTGTTTTGTTTATAATAGATGTGGTTCCAAAAAAGAAATAATTATTGGTGCATCTGAGATAAGGTGAAAATTCCTGTTCCATACAATAATTCCTTCTTCTCTTGGGTACCCCCTGCAACAGAAGGAAGGGTTCAGTCTTCTGTAAATAAATTTAGCATTTAGATGTTAGCTCTTTATAGAAGTGTAGTAAACCACTCAGATAACATTTTGCATGTCAATTTGTGAATCACTTGACTCAGACATTACTAATACTCTCTATCAGTTCTATTTAGCTTGTTCAAAGTTCATAAAAAAGGCTACAGGCAGATACAGTAGGAATGAAGTGAATCAGCTTTTTTTGTCTCTAAGCCTGTACAAACTCAATTTACATGCTTGGTTTGAGGGTTTTCTCCTTACCAGGGGAATGCCACACGTGATGAATACATATGAAAACATGAACAAGCAAGCTTTGGACACAAGGTGTTAACAGTGACCTCGTAAAACTCTGTCTTGTCTTTCTGTTTTTGTTTGTTCCTTCCCCACCCTGTGTTCAGATCACGGAAACCAACCTCAGTGATGCGGTGTATGTGTCCTCTTTATGATCCCAATAGACAGCTCTGGATTGAACTTGCTCCTATGAGTATTCCAAGGATCAATCATGGAGTATTGTCAGCAGGTAAAGGGGAGCTTTGTCTTCGTAAAGTCAATGTAATGAAAACTTACCAGTGCCTTGAAATCTGAGATACAGCTTATAATAATATATTTTCTTTAAGATTGACTGCACTGGGGTTATTTCATGCTTCCCCTTTGTCTGCCCAAAACTGTACTTGATTCTGTGAAAATCCCTGTCATCTGAGTGTCTTAAAATCACTATTCCTGCAATGTTTTGTGGGAATCAGCTGCATCTGTCTCTCCAGGAGTATTTTGTGTTTTAAGCAAATTCTAGCTGCTGCATCACTGAATATGTTGAAGAGTATCAGCAGGGGTAGACTTGAGTCAGATATAAGTATGTGCTTTACCTTCTTCAGTCCAGTCTGACCTGTGACTGGTCTGAATCTCTTGGTGAGTTCCAGAATACAGCTCACCAGTCACTTTGTTTTGCTCAGTGTGCAGGTGTGAGTCCTGTTCTTAAGATCATGTTACATTTTGTTTTACAGAAGGATTTTTATTTGTGCTTGGTGGTCAGGATGAAAACAAGGGAACGCTAAGCTCTGGAGAGAAATATGATCCAGACACCAATTCATGGAGTTCTTTACCACCAATGCATGAGGCAAGATCTCTATCTAACTGTTGGGATTTAAGTTTTTACTTTGGCAAAATGTTCCTTTTCTTCTGCAAAATTTTATTCTGAATCTCCAGTCGCTTGCATCTTACACATTCAAAATCATGCTACAGACTGACTTCTGTTTATATCCTGTTGTTCTTGTGGTCTGATGCTGACTGCTGGATCTGGAAAAACTAAACATTTGGTGAAGAGCTAACTGTAAGATGAACTACAAAATTTCAGGAGTTTCATAATGAATCAGTCCTATAGTATACTTAATGTTCTGCGTATACTGGCCTTCTAAAACAAGAGAACTCTGAGATGGACAAAGGGATCGGACTGTGCAGAAAAGATGGACAGAGGACTGGCCAACATACAGAACTTGGCTTGCACAGACATATTTAGGTTTGGCTTGAGTTAATGCTTCCTTCTTCATACTTACATTCCATCAAAAAGTAACAGTTTGTTATTTGTAAACATATATCCTTAATACACCTGTGTTCTTACCTTTGTAAATCAGCACAGGGTGTTTATTAAGAAGTTGTTTACCACAGGATTTTCCTCTTTGCAATCTCTGGTTGACAAAGGCCTGTAGTTTTGGCTACATTTGTAGCTATGACAGTTAAGTTTCCTGCTTGTGATATGTTTGCTGTGACCCTGAGGGTAGCTGGGTTCACACACACAAAACAGAAGGAGCTGCCTTTGCACAGAGAATGGGTCCAGGCTTTGCTGCTATAGAGACCTGAAAGCAACAGATTCACTGTGGAGACCACCACTGTGGGAACTGAAATATGGCCAAGCTCTGTTCTTAGATTTCTGTGTGGTCTCTTTGGCTTCTGCTGCTCTGCTTTTTTTTTCCCCTCTTTTAATACCCTTTGTTTTGTTTAGTTGATTAAATTAATTATCTTATGCTGGTGTTTAGGACTTCACCATTAAAAAAACCAAACCAAAACAAAACCCAGGCATAATACCAATAGCACTTTGCAGACAGATATGCAGAAAAATAAGATTGTTCATTTATTCCAATGACAGCTGTGTTTTACAATGTTAACTTTATTGATATTCCTTAGGCACGACATAATTTTGGTGTGGTAGAGATTGATGGGATTCTGTATATTCTGGGAGGTGAGGATGGTGAAAGGGAGCTGATCTCTATGGAGAGCTATGATATTTATAGCCGGACCTGGACCAAGCAGCCAGACTTGACCATGGTTAGAAAGGTAAAAACTACATCATATGTTATTGTGTTACCTATTGTTAAACAGTCAGTGCAGATATATGTATGTATATATATAAATATATATTTTAACCTTTCGCTTCAAGTCGAAGCTGTAGCAAATAGTCTCAAAATGAAATGAGAGTGAGCAGCTTCTCTGTTTATACACCAAAACAAAACCCTGGCTGAGCATTTTTATGCCTGGCATTGTTTGACACGTTGTACAGACAACCCAAGTGCCTCTGTGTGTGTGTATAGATAGCTTTGAGCTCTCAATACTGTGCGTTTGTGTGTCATTTTAGATGTACTTTTTCTTTTTCCCATAAGATTGGCTGCTATGCAGCTATGAAGAAGAAAATCTATGCAATGGGTGGAGGCTCCTATGGAAAACTCTTTGAATCTGTGGAGTGTTACGACCCCAGGACTCAGCAGTGGACAGCAATCTGTCCTCTCAAAGAGAGGAGGTGAGGGGAAATGGAAGCGGGGAATTAGATAGCTGTGTACAACCTTTTCTAACACTGACGAGAGGAAAATGTCCTTTTTCTGATGAATCTGTGAAGATAGGCTATGAATTTCACCATGTCTTTCTGAACCATGGTGGCCTGTAGTTAACATATGGCTGACTAAAGATAAGCAATCAAGCAATAAGTACAAATTTTGTAGAAATATAGTCCTGATGTTACAAGAAATAATTCCCTCATGCAAAATGAAAACTAGAAGTTATAATTCAATTGGAATTTTAGAATTTTTTTTAGAGATAAATATTTCTGCTGTTATTTTCTTTTGTGATCTGAGTTAGGTTCTTACAATTCATATCCATGACTCATCTCGTCTTGTTGGATATACAAGGGATCTGTGTATAAATAAATAAAAGAGTTTAAAATAGAGAAAATTCAGAAGGATATGCAAAATGGTTTTGATACATTGCATTAACGTTTTTCCTTATTTGGATTTTCAGATTTGGGGCAGTGGCCTGTGGAGTTGCCTCTGAGCTTTACGTATTTGGTGGGGTCAGGAGTCGTGACGACAGCCAAGCCAGTGAGATGGTGACGTGCAAATCTGAATTTTATCATGATGAGTTTAAAAGGTAACTGGCTGCAGCTCTAAACATAGAAGATATGTGCCTTACAGTCATCTATCTGTTCCCCCTCCCCTGGTTCCTGTACTCCAAAGCACATTAGGTCTGTGCCATGTATCTGTTGCTCATTTTACTGTTTATGACCCAGTATGAGTCCATCTCCTGCAGTGACTTTTCCCTCTAACATACCAAGCCTAAAGCCCTGGGCCATGGTGTGAGTCTTGAGGGCCCCTGAACGGGAGAAGCACCTGGATCACACAGGGAGTTTGTGGTTCTTCTCCTGCACTCTGCAATTTCCCCAAGTGCAGTGTACTGCTGCCCCCACCCCTGCACATGCTCAAGGCTCCTTGTTGAGTGCTCATTAGAGGTCTTTTCCAACCTCACTGATTCCATGATTGTATGGAGGAGTGTTTGTATGTACAGGGATATTTCTTCATGAACCAGTCCTATCTCCAGAGATTTGCAGCTTAGGGAATTCTTAAACTAGAAATGTCATGCATTTTTGCTCCAAGCATTTATAGCTGATGGCACCATGTAGGCTTCTGCCATAGGAAGGACACTATAGATGCTATACATTCCACAGCCACATCAACACACTGCATGGGTAATCTCCTGTTTGTTTTGAATTTGCTTCCTATTACTTCATTTGTTATCTCTTGGCTCTGGTAGTGGAATCCACTTTACTATTCAAAGTGTTACCTTGCACTGAATTTTTTGTAAAGTCACCTTATTCTCCAGTCATAACTGACAAGCTTTGGTTCCTCCTGTGACTCTTTTCTTGCATATAACTGTAAATTGGATTATTCTCTTTTTCATAAATTAAATTGAAAAAAGACTTCGTGGTCAGATGTTTCAAGGCTTGTTGACAGTAAAAGAGATTAGCATGTCTTTATTAGAAGATCAAGACTGATTTATGACAGTGACCTGTATAAAAGGACACAAAAATAGAACAGTAGATGTAAATTCATTATATAATTTTCTTGCAAGATGTGGTTATAAAGAGACTTTAATTTCTGTATGAAGAGGCCTTCTGTGCTGTTCAAAGTGATGTCTAAACTAGCTATAATCAAATGAAGCTGAAGAAAAAAATCCTTTAAATTGACTATAGGAAGCAGACACATAAGAGAGGCTGCTGCTGCTCATGCTCCCTAGTGTTTTCTAGCCCTCTGCAGGCTGGGGAAACGCTAAAACTTTATTAGTGTTTTTGAAAGAGGTCTTTGAAAGGAATAAAATTGTGGAAAGTAAGTGCTCCCTTCTCTCTTACTTGCAATTTTTAGCTGATTTATTTGAAATATTTCCAGCCTGATTCTGTTCTTCAGAAGGTTATAGCTCATGATTCCTCAGCAGTGACTGCACACCTGTTTCTCTGGTTGATACAGGTTGGGCTTTCATAAAGTGGAGTTTGGAAAGCTCAGCGTGGGTGCTGCAGGTGGGTCCGTGGTGCCACCTGCTGACTGCAGCACCCACCACACCTGCACACTGTGGTGGGTTTGTGTCTTTGCTTGGTGCCATCCCCGGGGTGTTACAGGATCCGGGTGAAACAGTGACAACAGCCCCAGGGCTTGCCCTGGCAGCCCGTGTGTTGGGTGTGTGGTGTGCGGGCTGTGGGCACGGGGCAGGAGAGGCAGCACAGGTAACCTCGTCTGGAGCTGCCAGAGGGGCACATGGGGAGGGCAGCTGGGACACTCAGACCTTGCCTTTCTGCTCTGCCACTGCCCAGTCTCAGCTTAGAAATTTAACTCGGCATAAATCTGTGCTTGTGCCTGGGGCGGGCCACAGGTTGTGGGTGTTCCTTTGGAGTCTGGGGACCAGGGAAGGCGGGGATGAGGCAGCTGCTGGCTGGGGATGGCCCTCCCGGGGTTTGGAAGGCCCTGGTTCAGCCCAGGGGGTGCTGTAGCCAGAAGAGGGTGCAGTGTCCCTGTGTTATGTTCCAGCACCCAGCTCCAGGGTCTAGCAGTTACCCCAGGTTTCAGTACCCTCAGGGATCTGTGTGGGGTGGCTCCTTTTCAGGGGGGCTGTGGCAGTGCCTCTGACCACCTGAGCAGCTGTGCCTATGTGGAAATGAGAAATAGTCATAAAGGGACTTCCCTTCCAAATTTACTTAGGAAATATTTCTGCCTGCCCAGTACTGAGACAGAGTACTTCATTGTCCTGTATTCTTCTTTGAAGATTGAATCTGGGTAATTATAACAATTTCATTGTGTTTCATAGTATTTCATAAATACCAAGTGAAAGCAGATTGACTCTCTGGAAAATGTGAGGGTATTATTTCCTGGACTGATTGAGAAATAGCAGAAAAAAAATCGAAATCACTTCAAGCTTCCATACTTCACTCAAAAAAAATGATATGCTTTACTTAATTCTGTAAAAACCTTATTCTAAGCACTGATGTGTGTGTTTGATTAGTTTAGCAATTCCACTTGCTCAGCTGTGCATCTTTACTCAAGAATAAAGCATTAGTGGTGCCATAGGTGGACAATCTCTCTCTCTCAGTTCCTTAGTGCATAGTTACTGTGATGGATATACAAAGACAGATCCTTCATCTTACACATTGTGCGGTTGCTACAAGGTGATTGATTTATAAGTGAAAAGTGCATTTATTTCCTCAGCGAGTTTCTGAAACAAATAAAAGGTGATCAGTCCCCTTCAAGCCAGCAGCTTCAAAAAGTCATTGTGAAGGATATCTGCACTCTCCACACCCTTTTTGTAGTTACAGTGAAGGGGTAATACTGGAATTGTCAAAGCTGAAATATCACATTGACAATGTATGTGTGTATTACTGGCAGAAGTCTACAAGTGTTGGGGTAAGAGGTTTGTGGAAAGGAGGAATATGTTTGCAGAATGGTTTAGGAGCAGTGGGTCAGAAGCATAGCATATCAGTTCTAGTAGTCTCAAACCAAAATTCATAGTGTTTTTTTTAATAGTTACATACCAATATTGTGTACTTTTAAATGAGCTGGGCTTTCCTGTTTTTAGCTGAGTGCAGAACTGCATCACATTCACTTTTTTTGTGAATAGAGAGAACTTTTTGTTCCGTGCGTGCAGCCATGGGATGGTGTTGGCTTAGGGGTACGTGCAGCAGTGCACACCTGTGTCATCTGCACAAATTTCCATGTGTGCCTCAGGTCTCATTGCCAGGGCCAAGCATCATCCCAGGCATCCAGAGAGTGTCTGAGTTGCAGGTTGTACTCTGGTGTGCATGTCTAAGGATGTACTCACATCAGTATATAAACATATTAATTCTTGTGAGCTGCCATAATTCTGCCTTGAATTGGATTAAAGACCTGGACTTGTTTAATATTGTTTACTTTGACAGTAACTTACTCCAGAATAACTCACAGTGCAGAGTCTTTCAAAATTGTTATTCTTAACCATGACACAGGCTTTTCTAAAGACTGGGGATGTGCTGAGATCTTCACACTAGCAAAAAAATAAACATTGAGACTCCTGTTAAGCTGTGCTGTATAAACAAGTAATAAAATAAATGAAGTGAGAAAGAATAGTAGCATCCACATGAAATGTGAACAGGATAATGTAGAAAATAATTCTCATATTTGAAGTGCTGCTGTAACTGAGATTTTTCAATTAATAGATGTTTTGTCAGCCTGTCTTTAGAGTCATGTGTATGAGTGAATTTAAGTGAACCAAAGATAGAAAATGCTGTACATCAGACTGCAGGGGTTTTTCAGGATGTAGATTTTTTTTCAAAGGCTGTAGATTTGTGTGCATTGTATCCTGTTTTTTAAAAATATCGATCCAGCTAAAAACAGATCTAATAAATGTGAAGGTGGAAGATGGAGATGTGAAGGTATCCTTCACTCAGAGATCCAGTGTTGGTCTACTCCATAAAAAGCAGGAAATCTTAAATACATACTCAGGACCTTGGTGGAACTTCCTTTCTCCCAGAATTCATAATTTATAAAACACCTTTTTGCATCATGCAGGTGTGTGGAGAATTGGATGATGTCTGTACACACTCGGGTTTTTTCTTTTCAGTGTGGATAGTTGGAGATATTTAAGAGAGCCCAAATTGACTTTAGGATTCTTTGCAAGAGCTGCTGGTGGAGCTCTGTCCTTGAGTATGGCCACTGCTGCCTTTCACTGGTGGTCTATAAGTGGGGTAGGATTTCTTTCTTCTTTTCATGATTCAAAGAAGAATTACGAAAATGTGCAGGTATTAAGGGGGATAAAAGTGAGAGATACTTTACAGAAGCAGTACTTCCTTTAAAATGTTCTTTTTGCTACTGGACATCATTAAAATAAGGAAAAGCTTTCAACAGTATATCAGTAGTGAACCAAGTAATCTTGCAGCATAAAATATGTAATTAGCAAGTTTCGTCCATTCAGTGTGCCGGAATGTCATTAAAAGCAAGTGCTTATGCAAATGTAATGAGAACTGACTGACTGATAGCACTGTCAGAGGAGAGGAACATGGATTTTCGTTCGTTTGCAGGCTTCCTTTCCCAGCTGGGGTGAGCTTGAGGTGATGTGTCTGGAATATGTTGGTTCTGTATCACATCTTTATTTACTTCCCACTTGGAAATACAGCAGTTACCATCCTTCTTGTTAATTACAGCTGTGTGGATGGATTAGTTTGTTTATCTCACTTTAAGACTTTGTTTATCTCACTTTAAGAAAAAAATCCGTATTCCTTCCCCTCTTTTTTCAATTTGAGGGGAAGCTTATTCCAGTTCCAGAGCGATCCCTTCTGCCCATGGCTGCAGCAGGATTTGCCTTCCCCCTGCTCCTCTTGGCTTGAGTGGAGCCATCCCTGGGAAGTACGCAAGAGTTATGTTCCAAGGACTGTTTTCAGATTCCTGAAGATTGTGAGTTTTTGGTCATGGTGTTTTTTCCATACTGTTCAAACAGCAGGCACAACCCACATTAAGCTGGAGCTTAGTCAAATTCTGATGAAACGTGACCCCTTGCCCTTCCTGTCTTTGTTCCTTCCTAGTTTTAACTGCTAAAGCTGCTGTGAGCGTTCCTGAAAAGTGGTGCCTGTTTTTTAAAGAGTATGTGTTGAGAAAGCCTGAGGATGAATTTTCACAAGCAATTACAGATACTTTAATATTTTGCTTTGGTGATGTGCAGTAGGAAAGGGCTTGAATCTCACACTGTGGGTTTAGGTATTTTTATTAAACTCCAAAACCCTGAGTATCTAGTGCAGATAAACCCCAAATTGGTTTTTTTCCCTTCCTTAACCTGGTCCTGTATTTAGTATAAAAAAAAAAAAAAAAAAGAAATTCCAGTCTTCCTTCTGCATTTCTCTACCACTTGCTCAGTTTTCAGAATTCTAGGTCACTTGCTGCTAAAAATCGGTGAAAATACTGTGCCCTCTTCCTACAGTAAGGAAAGGAAGTTCATGAAATATGGTGCAAGATGTTTTGATCTCTGAGAGTTTCTGAGTCAGGGTAGAGAACTTCTCCTTTTCTCTGCCCTAGTTCATCTGTCTTCCTCTGTGACAGCTACAAACCATTTCCTTGCTTTCTGCAGAACGTTAATCCTTCAGTGTACAGAACAGACAAAATAATAGACAGCTAATCCTTTCATTTGCCCTTTAAAAATTGATTTCTGCCTCCAAGATAATGGATATGGAGCAGTACCTCCTTCCGTGGCAGAAGAGAGGTTTACTTCTGAATCAGGAGTTCAGATGATGCAGAATTTTCAAAGAGCAGCAGTATCTGGAAGGGCATTTTCTAACTTCTTCCCTCAAATTAACCTGGTATGGCCATAAAAATACATGGGGTGATTTTCAGAGGTTTCTCAGACCTTTATATTCTCTGTAAATGATTTAATAAAAAATGTAGGAGCAGTCACTTAAAACGGCCTTGAATTGCATGTCTCGAGGTCTATACGTAGTAACTGTGGCAGCATCTGCAAAGGTGCAGCAGCATTTTGGAGGGATTTGTTCAGAACCACAGAGAGGATGCTGACAACTCCTGGCAGTGGGACCTCTTTATAAACCAACATCCCACGTGGATGATGAGTACCTGCTTTCCAAAGGCTTCCACACGGAAAACTGCTTTTCACTTGGTGGAAAGGTCGGGCTGATGTAGTGTGGAAATGAGAGTGTGCTTACAGTGAACATAGGGGAATTGTAAGGTTACAGTAGGAGCTGGAATGGGATTGAAAAAAGCCTGATATGTGGTTGGGAAGGCCTGTGGCAATTCCAGATAAAGGACGTTTCTTTTCCAAATTCCATTACCATTTTGATTTTCATTCTTCTCTCCCTTCTTTGAAGTTAAGCATTGCCAAATACTGCATTCATCTCAGCAGGCAGGGATTTCATGTTCCTGATAAACCACAATTAAAGAAGTTAAAGAATTATATGGGGGAGACACTGCTTAATAACAAGGTTCTGCTATAGCAATTTGTTATTTCCCATACTATGGATCATTGAGACCTATATGTTTATGACTCTTAATTTTAAGACAAAACTGCCTAAAATTTTCTCTGTAGGGAAGATTGACTGGCATAGGTGTTGCTGGCTGTCTAACCTACCTGCTCTCTTCCAGGCTATCACACTGGGTGACTGCAAGAAGAATTTATTATAGGTAGATTACACAGATGAGTGGAGCAATTCTGAAATAAAGTAACTTCAGGATACAGCAGTACCAGTTGCTTTTCCTGGTTGGGAGAAGCCAGGACTGTCCCAATCTGTCCTTTTACATAACAGATTCACAAGTACACTCTGCTTTTGAGTCAAAGATTACAGCTGCAGAAAGAATCTGGATTATTTTTTTAATGTGCTCAACAGAAAAATCAAATCCTGTTTTTCAATTGTTATTTTTACAGGTGGATTTATCTAAATGACCAGAACCTCTGTATCCCAACTAGTTCTTCTTTTGTGTATGGGGCTGTGCCCATCGGAGCCAGCATATACGTGATTGGAGATCTTGATACAGGTCAGAACCAG
This sequence comes from Atrichornis clamosus, assembly GCA_013400975.1. Lineage (NCBI taxonomy): Eukaryota > Metazoa > Chordata > Aves > Passeriformes > Menuridae > Atrichornis > Atrichornis clamosus. The sequence goes on from WBMZ01016136.1 coordinate 26,760, forward strand.
AACTAATAACCCCTTGTTGCTTATTTCCTTCCCATCTTTTAAATCCTTGGCACTAATGGGACTGAACATTTTAAGAATAAGAGGCTGGGACTCTGTTCTGAGTTACTGTGGTTCAGGGGGATTATTCTGGACATACAGAAATGTACAGGTTGGTTTTGGAGCTCTTCACTAACATGTTCAGTGCTATAAGCATTGGGTTGATTTGGTTGATTAATTTGAAGACCACCAGAGGTCGAGACTAAGAGTGTGTTACTGCTTTTATCTAAATGTAAAAAAACCTGTTACTGCGTGAGGTGGTAGCTCCTGTCTCTGCAGGAGTAAACAGGCAGTTCTGCATTCTAGGCCCATTATCCTGTGGTTCATATGGTGTGATAGTGACTCTTGGCTCTCAGTCCCAACTGAATAAATGTGTGGTGACAAACGCAGCCAGTTCTCAGCTTTCAGCATCTGCCACATACTGTAAAAGAATTGGAAGACTACTTTTGTGGCTATGTGTACGTACATGAGTGTGTAGCAGGGCTTTTTACAAAATACAAACAAGCAACATTCCAGCTGTGGTGGGTTTAAGTAGATCAGAAATGTCATAGAAGTTCCCTCTTGACAGTAATTTCCACCACTCGCCCAGAAACCGATTTGTGTTCCCGTGCGTGCTCTCATTCGCTTATTTGCCTTTGGCTAAGAGTGGTGGTAGCTGCACGACGTCTTAAGCATTTCATCTATTGTTTTTGTTAATTCAGGCACAAACTATGACTATGTAAGGGAGTTTAAGAGAAGCACGGGCACCTGGCAGCGCACTAAGCCCCTGTTCCCCTCGGACCTGCGGCGCACCGGCTGCGCCGCCCTGCGCATCGCCAACTGCAAACTCTTCCGGCTGCAGCTCCAGCAGGGATTGTTCCGCATCCGTGTACCTTCTCCATGACCCGTGTGCTGCCAGGGGAGCAGACTGGAAGAGTTCCGCGCAGCCCACCATAATCTAGCTCTATTTAAAGGAAAAGCTGAGAAATTACAGCTGAAATTTACACTGTATGCTGTGCTTTGGTATGGTAACTGTTTTTGTTTTAAATGCTTACAAAGCTTGAGTCTCAGTTCTTGTTTCGGGAACAAATAACTTAAGTACACATTAAAAAGAAGAGAAGGGGGAGAGTAAAAGGGGAGATCAAGGAAACACCTTCAGTCGTAACCGTTTGGAGTTTAAACCATGTTATTGAAGGAGGATTTTTGTGTCTGAAACTGGTGGGAATTGTTTTCCTTTGGTGAAGCTTATTGAGAAGCAAAAAAGATTTCAGGTGCATTTCCCCTGAGGGGAACTGATACGAATCAATGTGCTATCTGGGACTGGATAGCTGTAACACACAGAAGCTACCCTAAAACCAACCTCCCTGGTGTGCTGCTGTTGGAGCCTGATGCCATAGGAGACGTTGGTCGTTGCACCTTTTATTTCTAGTCCTTTCTCAAAAGACAAGGTCTGTGCCTAAAAATGGTGGAGGTGTGTACATACGGTTTTTCATTCATTTGCAATGGTTTCATTCCTACAAATATTTTTAATATATTTAAAATGGACTAATCTGAAATGGATACAGTACACCACAGAGAAGTAAACTGTTTTTTCTACGCTGTCATTCGAGTAGCCTGATGAACTGGTCTGCAGGTGGGTGGTGTGCACTTCTGGGTGGGCTTTGGTGGCTGTTTCCTTGAAGTGAAAAGGGAAGCAGTGTTTGGAACAGTTAGTGATGATTGCTGCTTTTGGTAAAAGCAAAAAAGACAAGTTAAATAGATTGTGCTCCTTTTTACTTCAGATTGCTTGCAAGGTAAGAATGGTTTTTAAGACTGAGGATTGTAGAAAGGTGCATTTTATCTCTCTTAGAACAAAGGTGACGTAACAAGGATATATTTATTTTGCAGAAAACATGGGTTTTGGACTAAGAGTTAAGGAAAATTTATACAGCGACTTTAACTTGGGATCAAAAGTTGGTTTACTAATGATTTTTGTGCTAAGGTACAGTCTTGTTTACTGCTCTCTGACTTTGAAAGCTGGGTTTTATGGTGTGGTTATAGTGAAGAACTTAGTATCTTTCATTTTATTTCTTACTAAGCCTTGTTCACATCATTAGTGATATTTAATTGACTTTTGTTCGTAGTCAAGATCAGCTGGTAGAACACTTTTACCTCAGTTTTTGATTTCATTGTTGTTGTGATGGGTGGGACATAACCTGTATTTATTTAAAAGGAATAAAATGGGAGAGATGAAAAACAGAAATAAGACCTCCTGCCCTTCAGAAAAAAGAGACTTTGTATAATCAGTATTAAAACTACATACAAGACTTTCCACTCTGCAACTTTGTGGACCTCAGACAAGCCAAACTCTGCCCTCAGTTGTGTTAGTGTAAACCTATGTCATCTTCATTGAATCATCTTACATACGTTGAAATATGATCCCAAACTAGTTCAAAATATTGATATTTCACTAAATAGTCCTTGAAGAGCCATTCTGAAACTTAGTTCTGATCAGCCCTTCCATAGCACTGTGTTGGAATTACTCTGATTTCTGAGCAAAGGGGTGGGGGAAAAACAAAGGGCAGCAGCCAATCCATTGACCATTATTTATTTTTTTTTCTTTTTTACAATGCTGAAGTGCTGCAAAACTTGAACTACATACATCAATTTTCTGACCTATATTAGTTGGCATATTAAAAAGTTTATATATTTATGCATTGCAGTAAACTTGGTGTGTGTATATATATATGTCTTTAGATTTTAAATTTATATATAATGCTTTACTACAGAAATGTGAACCACTATTTCCATCCTTGGCTGTCTTGTGAAATAAATCAAGTGCTGTTAGTTTATCTGTAAAACTTCCCTTTTTTGAAAAATCTTACACAGATCAATTCTTTTTCCTCAGACAAAGTGCCAAGATCCCATATTCAAAAGTGATGAATGTTCTTAAGTATCTTTTTCACTTTTGAGCTCAGTTTTCTAAGTGGCTTGGAAAACTTCCGAAAGTGTTGTTCAGAATATTGCCAGCTGCTATCTCCTGAGTCCCTGTAGCTTCCCAGTACACTTGAGGGCATTCAGCATCCAGAAAACGTAAGTGATCAATGCACATAATAAGTCCAAGTCGTATGTACTCTAGCAGTATTTTGCAGTTAAAGTTACTGAACCGAATGTTTACACGTAAAGTAGGATTAACGCTAGGTATTCTTACTTTTTTTTTAAAAAAAAACCCCCATAAATAAAAGGAACAAGTCTGCTGGTGATTGGAGCATGTTGTGAGTGCACTCAGATTTGACCAAGAAGTTTAAGCCTCTTTACCTGAACCAGTCACAAACTGAATTTCTGGGCACATTGTACTCGTGTCACATTCTGTGTGGCTGGGGACCAAGTCTCCAGGGACGTGCTCCGAGAGTTTTGGGTGCATGCTCAACATCTAGGCACTCCTGAGATCTCAAAACTGGCTTCCTTGGCCTTGCTTAAGGGGACGGGGATCATTTCCCATCTGCATTGTCTGTGGGGCTGACCCAGGAGCTGTTCTATCCCCTGTGTGTGCAGGAGGGAAGGGATGTGTCTGCCGGGCTCTGACTGCTGTCTGTCTGTCTGTCCCGCCCTGATCTGCGAGGGCATCTCTTGGATTGTGCAATAACCAGGTTTGATTTCCCTCTGAATTTGGAGCAGGGCTTTGAAGCCAAGGCTCCCTTTTCTCCAGGGATTGCACTGGTGATGGTGTAGGAGTGAAGAGGCAGAGCTGACCTCTGACTTTTCTTTCTCTTTTGGAAGAGATGCTTGACTTCAGCAGGGGAGGGAGGCTGTGATACCAGAGGTGCTGAGAGGAGGGAGGTCACCAGTTTTCTGAGTGTCTTGAATGTGCAAACAGCTACAGATTGAACTGGGTTCACTGGCAAATGCCAGCACCCCAGCTGTCCCTGCTCTCCTGGCGCTGTGCACCCCTGCACGTGATGGCTGAACCACAAGGGAAACAACTCAGGAATTTTCTGAGTTGCAGACCAGGGGTTTTAGGTAGTTTGGTGGTTTAGAAACTTGTTTAAGTTGTCCTTGCTTGGCACAGTGGCCTTAAATCCTCCCAGCTCATGAATCAGCTCTGACATTCAGCCAGGTCCTCACAGGTGACTGTTTGAACGTTTTTCCTGGCCAGCTGTCTGTGCAGTCTGCTGGCTTCCACCTCCAGGCTTTCAGGCACCTTCCCTCCTGATTCACCAAGCCAGGTGCCTGGCTGGGGCTGGGAGTTCATCCCAGCATGGAAATGCTGATGTGTTTGGTTCCCAGCACACCTTGGACCGGAGTTGGTCCTTAGGTGCAGGTCTCGGGTGTTGCATCTTGAGTCAAGCCCAGCACAATCCCAAACAAGGACTGGCTGGGCCACCTTGAGCTTGAGGGGCTTGGGCTGGGCCTCTGTGTCCTTTTTCCGTGCCCTGCTGAGGAACTGGACAAACCCCAGCCACTGTAATCAGAAAATCACCAAATACAGGGTAGGAGTTGTGGAAAATGGGAAGAACAGTGGCTTTTTTCTCCCCTCACTCCATTTCTTACCACAGTTCCCCCCCAAAACGTTTCCTCTTCCTTTTTTTCATGTGCCACAGGTAATTTTTAGAAAAGCTTTGGAATAGCTAATTTTAGGGTAAAATCAAAAGTTTTGGATATAAAAGTGAGGGGAAAAAAAGATGCTAGTGTAAGCACACAGCAGTGTCCTCTGTGCTTGTTTTACATGTGCAGTCTTGTGTCTGCTCTGCACAGCAGAGAGGGATTACAGAAGCAAAGTGTAAAGTGCTATTGCTCTCATAAAATAAATCCCTTTCTGAGGATTTCTGAGGGAGGCACATGCACCGCCTGGCTCGGTTCCTTACCTGGCCTTGACAGATGCTCGTATTCCTAAAGAGTCAGGGTTGGATTTCAGATCCTCACCCTTTCTGGTTTTATAACCTGAAGAAGAGGCATCCTCAAGAGTCTTCTGTTTTGCTGTATCACAGCAAGGTCTGGTTGTCCTTAAATATTTTGTCAGCTAGTCCTTAAGTTTTAGTTGTTGTGAAAATGCTGTATCAACCCAGCTGCTCCTGGTCAAGCGACTTTCTGTAGCTTTGAGGGTACCTCAACTTTAAATGGAAGGCAAATTAATATGAAATTACACAAAAGGACAGTGGTGAATCTGAAAACCAAAAGAACTTGACAAAATCAGCTGTGGACAGGCTGTGTCCCTGGAGGTGACTGCGCAGCACATGCCTGGTGCACAGCCTGCCTTCAGAAGCAGAGATCTTGATGAAACGGAGAGGTTTTTATCAAAGCTACTGAGCCACCTGGCTTATGAACTCCCCTTCCAGAACACACCAGGCAGCTTGGTTGCTTTGCAGTATTTCTTGTGCCTGCATGACTCAGTGAATGCAGAAGTACAGCGGTGAGGGGTCTAGGGGGGTTTTTTTCCCCTGTTTTAACTGCAGTTGCTCTGGTTATTCCATAAATACTGTGGCTGTACAGCCTGCATGGGCTCTGCTATCATGCATGTGCCATGCAAAGTGGAGGATGCAATAACAAATGCAAGTTGTTACAAGTGCCAAACTTTTGGTTTCTTCTGTGTATAACAATAATCCATATTAAAATACAGACACTTAAAATTCACTGTGTTCCAAAAAAGAGCAGTGGTTCTTTTTTTTTTCTTAATGAATGCTATTGAAAACACTGTGTTTCAATCCACTTTTTTTTTTTTTAAATACTGTTCTGCAGGTTTGTGTTACTCTTCACAGCTGCCTTGAATATCACTCCATGTGATGCATATGGACACTTTGCTCTTTATTAGAGCACTGGTGCCATGCAAGTATATAATAAAACGGCCGCTGACAACAGGCTTTAGTATCCAAAATTACAACTCTTTAGATTAAAGTGCAATTTGTTTGCATTAATCAACCTGCAGAAGGGAAGCTGTGCCTCGGGAAGCGTGGCTGTGCCCAGGGACACAGGCAGACTGAGCATTGTAACAAGCTCTTGTGCCACTCACTTGCAAGGAGTTATATTTAATTTAGGGTATGGATCCTTTCTGCCTCTAATTTAGCGTTGAGGATTTGGGGGTTGTGTTCTCTTTAGCTCTTTGGAGAACTTAAACAGCTGCCTCAGGTGGGTGGGAGGGGGTGTTAATTGCATCCGTGTTTGTAGAAGCTGCTATTTCCATCTTCCCTTGGAGCATTTCCTTTTCCTGCTCAGAACTGAGTTCAGGTCTCTGTTTCGGTCGTCACTGCTGCAACCTTTTGACATTTGCCATTTTCTGTGGCTCTTCCTTGTTTTTTCTTGGAGCTGGGAGCTGTGTCCGTAGGGTCTGTGTTTCCTGGGCACACAGCCTGTAAAAGAAAAGTACAGAGATGAGTCTGCTCCCTTGAGATTGGGAAGGAGAGCCAGAAAAAGCTGAAAGCAGTGGCATCTGAGGAAAGATGCTCTTTTTCTGTGTGCTCTGAGGTTTATTGATGAGTTGGGCACCTGCTCTCCATCATCCCTCTGGGTTTTGGTCTGGGGTTTTTTCCTGGAAAATTCCTTGCTGTAGGAAGGATTGCAGCCAGGGTTTAAAGGTGATAGCTCTGACCAGCCATGCCCAGCATGACTTTGCCGTCTGACTCCTGCTGTACTCCAGTAATCAATTCTCTCAAAATTTTGGTTAACAGGTTACCTAAAAACATAGACTAAAGCCATGTGAGGTGCCCAACTAGACAAACACCTGCTGAAAAGGGTTAAGGGTAATTGGAGAATTAAACTACGAACTGCTACCAACAGCTGATCATGTTGTAAATTTATTGGTAATACAAAATCTGAATAATATTTTTAAAATATCTTATTCTAGGTGGCTGCTTCTTAGTGATAAGAATATCTGCAATACATAAATGATTTGTTTAGAATAATATTTGAAGGTTATTTGAAATAATCTCTGGTAATGTCTTGAAAAGTGAGCTGGAAGATTGGAGCTTTTCAACGGAAAAGGCTAAATTTTGTTGCCCAGTAGTTTTGCAGGGTTTCTGTGAACAGAGAACACCTTCCAGAGCACTTCAGTACATGAAGCTGCTCAGTGCCTACCTGTGCCCTTGAATTTGCATAATGAAATGAGGCTGTCCTGAGCCCTGGTAAAAGCTGATAGATCTGATTACAATAATAGGATAGAAAGAAGCATCCCCTATGTAATTAATGTTATTTTATTGATAAAACATGAATTTTTTTTTTTTTTTTTAATCCTGGATGCTTTTGAATCACACCTAATGCCCCTGATTTTTTTCTTTCTTTGCCTTTCCTCCATTTCTTTTCAGTTGATGCTAAGACATCCTCAGTTTTTGTCAAGGGCAAGTTTGTTTCATCTGTAGTTCTAACCCCAGCTGAGGCCTGACAGACCCCCTGCCACAGGCTGTGCACTTGTTTCACAAGTGTCATTTCTGGTTTTGTGCTACTACTTCTGCCAATTTCAGAATATCAGGAAAAAAAACCCCAGTAGAACAGTTTTGCACCTGATGAAAGCAAGAGCCTTTTTGGAAAGTCTAAATTTCAGTCTGCAATAGGCTGTGTGCTACAAAAACCTGATCCCGAGCTTCTCTCCTGAATGATCTCACGTGCAAAAGCTTCGAGTTTTGTTAATCTGCTTTATTAATTTACATGATAGCAGGGAAGCATTGTCATCCTTGTCACTTGTTTCAGTGTTTTTAAGTCTTAAAAAGCAAAGTCTGCTTATTTATATTCGAGTGGGTAAATCAGTACACAGAGGTATCTGCTAAGGTGGTCAAGTTGAACAGAGCTGACATCCTGTAAAGATCTTGTTAAAGTTTCTTTCTGTAGGGAGGCCAGGGAGTGCCCTCTTAAGAAATACTTTCAAATTCTATCAGAACTGGTCTTAAGCCAGTCTAAAGGACTGCTCTGGATTGCTGAGAGAACACGGGGTCTGTTCTAGCTTTTGTTTGCTTCGGGAAACAGCTGCTAAATCAATTTTAAGCTGTTATTTTTTTTTCAATCCTTGACTTCCAAAACCTAAGTGATTTGATTCTTGTAATTGAGACGTTTTTGTATTTAAGGGTCTGAAACCGCATTTTGCAACGTGTGGTGAGTGTTCTGTTGTCTCTTGGTTGCTTACACGGTGCAAACAGCAAGCTGTGTTCTGGTGGGTTCCTGGGAGGTGCTCTGCAGTGCTGAGGAGGAGGAGAAATATCAGTAAACCAAGATTCTCCTTGTACTGCACCTGCCTTGCTGGGAGTCAGGTGGGGCAGGAGGCTGGTTTTGGCACAGAACTCATGGAATTGCCACTGCTGGCTGCCCTCAGTGCTTGGGTCCCCAAAGCCCGTCAGGGCAGGTCCTGGGTGTTCTGTGCACGGTGCTGCTTCTGGCCTCAGGTGTTTTGTCTTTTGCTCTTACTGACAGGGTTTTGCTTTCACTCTGGCCCCAGATGTCCCTCTGAACACACAGCCTGTGCCCAGGGTCACCGGGAGCACAGCTCCTGTGGGTCAGAAGGTGGCCACACACACTTGCTTTTTGCACATCTCTGCATCCCTTAACTCAGTGTGTGTGGGGACAGTGCTCAGTACACGATGAAATGACTTCTCACTGAGCCTGTAAAACTAATGCCAGCAGGTCAGAGATCTCCTGAACACCTGTGAGCAAACCTGCAGGTAGAGCTGGTGTAGCCCAGCCCCTCGTGTGTGTCACTGTGGCTGGAAGTCTGGCGCCTCGTCTGGGGGGGAAAAGCCCCTATTCCCACCTACCTCATTTTTGTTTTCTTTGCACTTTGTCAGAGTTTTTTTGTTTTGTTTTGTTTTAAATCGCATTTTGTCCTTCAATTAAAAAAACCTAGAAGCAGACAAGAAGCAGGACAGAATGGTGCCATTGTCCAAGGACAGTTTACTTTAATTTCATTTTAAATTAATGTTTCTGTACAAAAAGACCAAGGTTGACCTGCAGCTGCTGTAAAAAGTAAATAAAGATTTCTATTACTTGAAAGTAACTATTATACTTGGAAATGAGAGTAGCAATTGAAAGACTGTCCTGATGATTTTTAAATAGGAAAAAATCTGTTTAAAAAATTGAAGTCTCTGCTCTTTTAAGGACAGATCAGATAATTTTCTCTCTGCCTCTACTCTGCTCTCACTGTCTTGCCTGTGAACTTGATCCACTATCTCAATAGAGAGATTCATGGATTTTTCTGTAGTGTCTAATTAGATATTTTTCTGTGGAGTTTCCCATTTAATCACCTACAGAGGAAAAACTGTTCAAATCAATACCTACCTTCCATACCTGAACTTACGTAAATGCCCATTTCCTTGTGATCTTCAGGTGTGTGGGGTTTTGCTTAGCTTGAAGAAATTTTTTTAAAAGTGTGTTTTCTTCTGCTTCTAAAGGTGCTATTTTGACATAGTTCTGAATTCCTTACACTGTGCTTGACTTCTTAAAGTACCAATATAAGCTGATAATCAGCTTGTGTTTGTTCTGTGGAGTTCTTCTTTGAGTATTCAATCTGTTTTTTAAAAAACATCCCTTTTCATAAAGACAGCTTTTGAGCTGTCAAAGGCCTTAAATAAAACAAAATGTGGGAAAACACTTCCTTTTTCCTTTCTTTGTAAAAGCAAAACCAAGAAATGCTTCACGGAGAACATTTTCCTCTAAAGCTTTGAGGAGCAGCTTATACTAACTTTGAATTCAATGTAGCAAACGTTTTAGTGGCCGTGCACAAATAGTAGGGATAAAACAAGGAGCTATTCATGCCTCTGCTGACTGTACCAATTAGCTGCTAATTCCAGAGCCTTCCATTAGCATCATGGTGGCCACTCCGTAAATATTAATCTTCCCGGGCTCGGTCCCAGGAGCTGGCTGTGTGTCTGGGACAGGCATGTGGGGGTGTGGGGCCTGCTGTGGGGTTTGCCTCAGCCCCCTCCTGCTCAGCCCCCCGGGCGTGGGTGCCACAGGTGGTCAGGGGGGAGAAGGAGGGAAGCTCCCAGGTGCTGCCATTGCAGTGACATCGGCTTGGTCACCCCGAGGAGAGGCTCTTGGAGGAGAGAGCCTAATTTTAGTCCTGTGTAGGAACTTTGTTGTTGTTCTTTTTGTGCTGTCTTTATTTTTGTTTAATCCATGTCGTCGGTTTGGTTTAGGGATTTGGTAACACTGCTGCAAGTTTTCCCTTCTCTGGAGCACACGAGTCCTACTCCTGCCCTGTCTGCAGCAGCAGGAAGGATCAAGGGCTGATGTTTGAACTTGTCCCATCTCCAGACACAGGTTATTTATTGCCTCCTCATAGGCTTTGCAGTCGCAGTGCTGCAGCATTTCTGTCGTGTTGGTCCAAGAGCCCTTCAGCCTTTTGAGCAGAGTCCAGAGACGGCCTCGTCCTTCTCCTCCTTCACACCTTGGGTGCTGCCCTCTGGACCATCCGAGCTCCTCCCGGCTGTCACTGTAGAGGAGCCACGGGCTGGTGGCCTCACGAGGAGTGCCTGTGTTATCTGCAGCACTTCTGATAAATGAGGGGCCATGGGGAAACCCTGCTGCGCTTGCAAAGCCTGGATCCTCTGGTTTTAGGGAAGGCTGAAGAGCAGCATCATCCATTGCCTTGCAGCTGTGCCCTGGCTGCACAGGTAGGGATGAGTCTGCACTGTCCCTTACACAAGGATAAGATAGAAAGATTTATGGGCTGAATGTTATAGGAGATGCACTATTTTGCATTTATTGTATTTAAATCCGAAAATATTGGGGGTTGTGGAACTATGTCTGCAGTGTGGAACCACAGGTATTGGCCTAAATAACTGGGAGCTCCCAGCCACCTGGTTTTCCACTGCACTTTTTTTTTTTCCTGAGAAGCCAGAAATGTGGAACTGCATCCCAGTTTGAATGCCCATTCCTTCATAATCTGAAGTGGGAGCCCGACAAGCTGAGACTGTTTTAGTTTTACCTTCAGAAAAAAAAAGCAAAATTTCTTCACGTAAGATGCTCTACCTTCAGAGTTTTCCCTCTGTAAACCATGTTTATTGAGCACCACGAATCTTGTAGGATTGGGCTAAAGAATATAAATACCTATTATATGAATGATGATTAGTGTACTTAGTCTGACTTTGTACAGTACAAATGCTCTATTTTAGTGTAAGCGAATGAAATAACTTCATTGAATAATGCAGTTATGATATCTGTATTCCATACACCCTCCACGTGATAGGAGGGTGTTGGAATGTGACACCACATTGCTGCCCCTTTCCTAAAGGTTCAGCATTCTGTCACATCTCACATCTTGATAATTACCAGGATATTGTCAGAATATATTGCCACTGTTTCTACAAAAAGTGCGTTGGTGTGGTGTGGTAGGAGCACTCACCTGCTCTTGTTTACCATCGCGGGCACACAGCTGGACAGCAGGGGTTATTCCCATCATCCAGCTGTCCTGCTTTGACTCCTGTCTTACAGATGTGGTTACTGTTACAGGCCTTTTATGTGTGTACGTGTTCCGTGGGCCTTTCTGTGCTTTGTCTGGGAATGAAGTTTTAGCTTTTATTTATGTGTCCAACCCAAGATCTTCACGTGTTGCTTTAGAAATGAATTGGTGAATCACCTGGGGACAGGGTTTGGAATGATCTGACAGGAGTGTGTTGGGCTAATTCTGTTAAAAACCGGGAAAAATAAGACATAAATGCTCTTTGGCCTCAATCAAACTATGCAATATAGCACACCAGAGAGCTGAATTCCCCGTGATACAGAAGACAAGCAGCTCCTGCGTCCTTCCAAACCCAGTCCTTGGTCCAAGGTTAGGAGAACTTGTACTCAATGGCTGCCCAAGAATCTTGTATCCAGACCAGCTCTAGTTCACTGCTTTTCCTTGTGCCCCCTCGCCTTGCCCAGCAGTTTATCCGGGTCAGTTTTCGGGTGTGTGGACTTGGAATGACGTGCTCTCCCCGTGTGTCCCTCCTGCCCCGTGGTGCTGCCACTCGGAGCTTGTCCTGTAGCCCACCAGTGCGGCTTTACCCGCTGGGGTGAGCTGGGGCCACCTCACCTCGTTTGCATCTCCCTGTCCTGGAGCATGTTGGGTGTTTGGGGTTTGCTGTGCCCCCCTGGGTTGATGCTGTCTTGCTTTTCCTGTGCCATTCAGGTGTGGCTCTGGTGCTCACAGTACAGAATCCCTGTGACGTCTCAAATCCAGTCCAAATACGTTTGCATTTCCGTCGCTTCTGTGTTGTGTGAGTTTGGTTTTTCTGCTGCCATGGCAATTCAGGGATGAATGCCCATGTGGTCAGGACTGCTGGTAGAGCTTCTTTGTTCTGCCATTGCTTCATTTTTCCAGAGAAATTTGTTCCTTGTGTTCCTGTTCTTCCCCCCATTAAACACTAACAAAACGGGTACAGTTTTCCCTGGTTCTGCCTCCCGTGAGGAGCTCTCCTCTCCCAGGTGATCATGAATTCTCACCTTTACATGCCTTCTTCATTTACTTAACCCACCCTGGACCTCATTCAGTTTCTCCCTCCTAACTCCCTTTACTATTTTGTCTTTCTTTAACTCGGATTGACGTTGATTTCTTTTTCTGATTCCAAAAAGGGATTTTGGTGCATAACCTGGGAGACAAACAGAAAAGCTCTCTCTGCAGATATCTGTGTATATCCATTCCCTCCCCAGCACACACAGTGTAAGGGGCTCAGCCTGTTCCATTCCTATCCCCAGGTTTTTCCTAATGCTAAGCAGACCACAGGCTGAAGCCATTTCTTATTTCTTTTGGTAATTGAACATATTAGGAGATTTTCTTCTTTGGAAATAGCCACTGCAGGTGAGCAGCTGGCATGAGAGAGGGTTGTTATGCTTCCATATTCAGTATTTTTAATTGAGGAACAAATAATTTATTTTGGGGAAAAATGTAAATTTTTTTGTATTTGTATGTCAAAGTGGCCTTTATAGGAAAAGCACATAAAATATTTAGATTAAAATTGCTTAGTTGTGTAATTTTAGTGGGGATTTTTGTATTGACAGGGTTTCTATGCATTTTTCAAAATATACTTGCTGTTTTGTGTTAGAATTATTGGAAATCTTTTTAAAAACATGTATTACCACATTTTCCATGATTGATCCCTTTAGTATCGTTCCTTTTGAATACTACTGAGATTTTAATTAACCCTGTAAATTAATTTTCCCCCACAAATATTTGCATTAAGTCAATATAATGAGTTATAGCATGGGTATGTAGCTTTAAGGGAATAAGCCTAGTAGTGCAGCTTAATTCTGGAGAGATGTGTTCAGAGAAGAGTGGTACAGCAGTGTTTCAATTGCACTTAAAACACTACATTAGGAAATTAAGGTTTTGCTGTACCTCACTAGGGTTTTATTAAACTGTCTCCATCCTGTATTGTTTACACTTGAGCATTATTTAACTGTGTATTATTTGTGCAGTTTGCAGTTCTCCTGCATTCTGTCAGGATTCTATGAATGCTAACAGCTATGAAAAGTTTTGGAGTGTGTGGTGTCCTCGTGGGTTTGACAGGGAGGAGAGGAAAGTTAGATCCATTCGTTTATTTTCCATTTAATTATGTACATGTTTTCACATTAGCTGAGACTTAATAACCAAACTTACAACAGAATTGTGAGTAAAGTCAGTGGTTTGGGGGTGGGGGAAATGAAGGGGTTGCAGAACTGCAGGCAAAAATACCCTTTAGTTGCACTGTGGTACAACTGCCCTGACTGCCTGTGCAAAGCATAGCCCCAGGGGATACAGCAGACCCTGCTGTCATTGCTCTGCTTTTACTTTCTCTTCTCGAGGTGTTGCTGCAAGATTTCCTAAGGTAGGACCTTTCCAGGAATGCCTGTCAACGGACACTTGAGTTCCATCATTTTATGGTTGCAGTTTTCATTTCTGTTTCACAGGAGATCCCACGCGTTCACAGGCTGGTGTGAGTGCAGGCTTTCAGGTGCAGCACCAAACGAGCGTTGCATGCTACCTTGCATTCTAGAATTGAGGAAAAATGTGCAATTCTGATGGCACTCTGACCCGTTGCTGAAACACTGGGTTTTGCCAATGAACAAACTCAACGATTGAAAACACTCCGTGTCTACATTAGATGTCTTGAAGGTGAAGCAAAAGGCAGTTATTCCAGTTGTACCCACGGGTAATTTAGTATTGATTTTTTTTTTTTAAGTAGTTTTATGCTCTGTTTTTAGAAAAACACTCATTTCTTAATTTAGTTGCCATAAATTGCCCAGTGCAGAGTCTGGTCCACCTCCATCCGTTTATTTTCATGGAGTGGTTGCACAGAAACTGGTAACAGCAAAGTAGGAAAGCTCTGTGGTTACTCACCAGTAGCTTCCCTTGCAGAATTGCTCTGTGGCTCACACGTGGTGTGAAAAGGGACACAGGAATTTTCCTGGATTCAGTAGCACTCGCTTTGTTTACGTGTTCAGTGGAACGTTGGGCGACTAAAGGGAGGTTCCCTTTCTAAAGTATTTGACTTGTGCTTTGAGGACTTAGTTGCCACTGTGCAAATTGTGCTGTAATATTGTACCAAGGATCAGTGAAAGTGTTTTATCTTTTTTAATGTCGTTTGTATTTGACCGGGTTTTATAAATGTAAGAAAACAGAGTGTTGTATTTTGATCTGAAATTTGCGTATGGTAAAAGTAACTTTGCTTTATGTATTGGAGGTTTGTTCAGAACTTGAATTATTTTATAGAAGGGTACAGACCAAAATTAATTGTCTTAAAGGTGTTTAATAAATTAACCAAATAAAACATTGATTGTTTGAAAACTTGTTAACTGCTCCTTCTGCTTTTTTTTTTGCTATTTTTAAAAGGAAGAACGTCGTTCAAGATTTTCTCCCAAGGTCTTATGAAAAGTGAAAAAATACCAGCAGTAGATTTTATAAATATCATCTCCCATGAGTTATCTGTTTTATTATTAAACATTCCAACATGCCAGAAGTTTAATCAAAGGGGAAAACCCAAAGGAAATATATGGAGGAGGAAAGGCAATGAGGAAATGAGGGGAGGCGGGATCAGTCCCTCGCTGCCCTGCCCAGGCAGCAAACGCTTGTGGCCACTGGGCCGTGGATGTTGGCAGTGGCCACTCCGGGAGAAATGGGAGTGGGAAGGAGCTTTGGCTCACCTGGAGAAGCTCTCAATGTTGTTTCAAGGTCTCCATGCCCCCCAGCAGTCACCTTCACTCGTCCCCTTCACAAATAAACTGCTCTTCCACGTGGCCTTTCGAAGCGGAGGAGCAAAATATGTGAAGCATAACTGCTCCCAAGGGCAGGTACAAACAGCTCCTTCCAGGGCTGCCTGATCTCCCGACCCTTGGCTGCGTCACGGCGAGCAGACGTAGCCCCTGCAAGTTCACAGACCTGGGCGTTTTTAAGATGCCAAGCAGCTGCAACTCCAGTTGAGCAATATTCTACCCCCTGTGCTGTGCTGCTCCCTGCACTGGGGTAGCGGCCCTGGCCCCTGCTGGGGCTGCCTCCACTGGGTGTGATCTTCAGGAAAATACCCAGAGCTCTGTCTACCTTTTCTTAAAAGGACATTGAGGCAAGGCCAAATGTGAGGTAGGAGTCAAGGGAAAGCTGACGTTTGGGGTAGCTTGGGCAAGGGGAAGGCAGCACAGCTTCAAAGCAAAGTGCAAAACCTGGGTGCTGTAAATGCTTATTCTAAAAGAGAGGGTGGGTACTAGCAAAGAAAAATGCATATTTGCTCCCCAAATCCCTCTTCTTGTGTGGTTCCACTGCCTTACCAAGGTCCTGAACCGCCAGCCAGGTTAGTGGTGCAGGGAGCCTGAGGCCTCCCGTGTAAACACAGGCTGATGATAGAGAGTCTCGTGTTGATTTACCCTTGTTGCTGGTATTCCCATGGTTATGGCTGCGTAGATGGGCTCTGCCATATCTCCCCTGTCTTACTGAGTCTTGGAAACAAAGACAGGAGGGTGAACTTGGATTTATCTTTATGCCACAGCCTGGAATCCTAACAGAAAGGGAAGAGGGCTGCTGCCTGGTTTCCTTTACCTTTTATGCACAGAGGAGATAAAACTTCTGAAGTTTCCATTTCTGCCTCTCTTTAACCCCTCAATTTTTTTTCCTTAAGTATCCCAGGAGAAATCCAGAACTGGTTCCTTAAACAGGATTTTCAGCTGAAGCTCTTGATGCCTGGGAGCAAGGCCTCCCTGTGCCTCCTTAACTGCGAGGTACTTGCCAAGAAATCAAAGTATTGAGTTTACGCAACCAGACTTGTGACTCTGGTGATGTCGGTGCCACAGGGAGTCACAGTTGTTCTCCGAGAGGAGTGTCCCACCAGCTTTTTCCTGGCAGGAATGTGCTAGGCGAGGCATGCAGTTGGCAAAGGCAGGTTGGAGCTGCTGTGAAGGCATCTGGGTGTGTGAGCAGCCCCAGCTTTGCTGAGCCAGGCTCATCCCCGGGCTGGTGCCTCCTTGGTAAGAGGTGGCATCTGTGTCCTTTGCGCAGCCCAAGTCTTGGAGCCAAGTTTCAACAGGCTGAGTTTCCCAGGTGAAGAACAGGCCTCTGGAATCTCAAATCAAGCAGCAAGCCCTGCTGTTCACTAATCTCTGTGTTACTAAGTTGGCCTTTTGTACAACGATCACTGGAAATAGCAAAATTAACAGAAGAATTAATTGCTGTTCAGAATTCAATACAACCCATTACTTTTTGTCTGGAAGGAGCTGTGAAGTCAGAAATGATAATTAATGTGGAGTCCATGGGGCCTTGGGAAAGGTGCAAGTCCTTGGAGCTGAATGTTGCCACTCACCAGATTTTGCTGCTCCAGGTGAACCCAACCCAGCAGGGTCAGAGCTGTTACTTTTGCTTTTTCTCCGGTGCATTTGGGCACACACAGGCCAAGCTCTGTCACGTGTGGCCTCTAAGGAATAACGAACCCCAAGACTGTGGGCTGGGCTGAAGGAGTTGGCTAATGGAGAATTTACGGTAAGAGCAAAATGTATTTTTAACCACCAGGATATGCTTATCGTCAGGAAAGGGCAAGCAGCACTCCTATCTCTCCAGGGAAGGGGAAGTGTTGAGCGTGACTTTATTTTTTTCCAACTCCTTTTCAAAGTCTGAAAGGGTTTTTTTCTTGCTGAGACATGTCATTGGATTAAATCAGGGAGTTACACAGACATCAATCCTGGGTCACAGGTGAAAAATATTAAATGCCAGGCATGCAGTGTTTTTCCATGGCACGTGATGTACGTTCAGGAAAGACCTTCGGAAAGAGTGCTTTGAAACGAGTCTGTTTTGCTTTTTAAAATACACCAAGCGCCTGTGCAGAAGCTTTTCATTTTTCAAGACATCTTTGATGTTTTCTGTGTTGAAGAGGAAAGCAGATTCCCCTCCTCGTACCCCACCCTGCTGCCTCTGGAACAAGCAGCACATCAGGTGTCTGCAATCGTGGGCTGCCTTTTGGCTT
Organism: Atrichornis clamosus; assembly: GCA_013400975.1. Classification (NCBI taxonomy): domain Eukaryota; kingdom Metazoa; phylum Chordata; class Aves; order Passeriformes; family Menuridae; genus Atrichornis; species Atrichornis clamosus. The sequence goes on from WBMZ01016136.1 coordinate 44,132, forward strand.
GGGTGCTTTGCTCAGAAGGGGGCTGGACATGTCCCCTTGTTTGTCACCGTGCCTGTTTGGACTCTGTCACCCCGGAGAGCACCCAGGGACGCCTGCCCTCGGCTCCCGAAGGGAGTCCAGAGTCCACCTTACCCGCAGCAGCGGGGCCCTGACATTTTCCACAGCCTGCGCTGCTCTCCCTTTCCATAATCCTGCCCCGGGACTAGAAAAGCCTTTAAATGAGACACTGCAATTTGCTGGCAGGACACAGCGAGGATGCCTTTCAGGCCACCTAGGCAGGAGGGGTTTGGCTGATCCTGTAAATACCTGCTTGCCTGTTTCAGTCAGCGGTTGGAGTCACAAAGGAAAGAAAGGCTTTGAAATGCTAAAAGCTGCCTGACCGAAGAGACAGGCTGAGGGTGTTCCCGTCCTGCCTCGTTCCACTCCCACATGCACTGCCCACCTCCTCCAAACCAGCCTCGCCCGTCCTCCCGCTGCGTCCTCACCAGCTGCGAGGCCTCCCTCTGCCCCCTTCTCCAGGCTCCCTCCTGCCCCTCCTCGGGGAAGGGGACGGAGTGCTCCGTGCTCAGAGTTAAACGCTGCAGCCCACGCACAGAACTCACCGCACGGTGCTGGGGCGGCTCAGCACGGCCCCGGCGCTGCCCTCGATGCCTCCTTCCCGTTCCCCTCGGCTTTTCCTTCCGCGCCGGGTGCAGGGGCCCGGCAGGGATGGGGAGGGCTGTGCGGGGCTGCGCTGCTCGCCCCCACCGAGGGGCTGGGCGGGTTTGTCCCGGATTTCTCCTTGATATGCCCGAGCCTAAGGCTGAGTCACGGCGAGCCCGGGCACAGGGGGACTGCACCCTCAGAGCTCCTCGGGAAGGGCCTGTCTCTTCCCATCAGCTGCCCGTGGAGCTGAGGGCGATGCTCTGCTCTGCGAAGGGCTTGGACACCAGGTGGGGTGATTCTTTGTTTCTTGCTGTCTGTGCTTCAGCAGGTTTCGCTGATTTGCAATTAACTCTTCTTTCATGTTGGTTTAATTGCCTCTCTCAGTTCCCCATACTAAGGAGTAATGCTGAAGAATCCATTTTTAGCCTTTCAATTCATCTCCTCCTCATTTCAGCTGCGTCTGTGCTTTCTCCTTGCTGTTGTAGTGTGAAATATTCAGGGAGAAATGTGAAATTCCCTCATCTGAAAGTCATGTACCACATCTTACAGCTTGCCATGAGGCACGGGAATGTTCCTGGCTCTACCTGCTTTGAAGAGCAAACAAAGGAAAGCTGCAAGCACCACAAGTGTCTGGCCTTGGCACATGCTTTGGAGACCAGCCCATTTTCATGGAAATTAGTTTATTTTTTTGTCGGGACCTGAGTGATTCCTCACTCACTTTTCCATTTTCACAGAGCAGTTTGTGAATCACATACATGTAAAACGAAGGAGTTAGCAAATGCTGCTTCCCTTTGATGTGTGGTGGTCTGGCCTTCTCGTTTTTTAACTGCTCCCTGGAATTTTCCATCTAACTATGAACATTTCAATGAAAGGTAGCAAAGAAACCCCCTCATTACCTTGTACTTGTTTAAAGAGCTCAGGAAGATTGTGAAAGCTAAAATGAAAACAAAGTTGGTTTGCAGTGGAATGGTTGTGTAACCCACGCGTTAAGAAATGAGAGAGGAAAGGGCTGAGGAAGAACATTCAGAGACAAACCCTTCAGGTGTGGGGCAGTGGTAAAGGTTAAACAGTCCCAGCTCAGAGAGAAGTGCTGCACTCACTACTTGGCACAGGAGTAACATTTTGCCATTGTAATATTTGCCTGTGTTGGAAAAGTGGCTTTAAACACAGGCGTGTTCCATTTGTCTCCATTTGGAGAGGTAGCATCAGAACAAGTGCACCACTACTCAGTTCAATGGTTACATCTTTTCCCAGCTTTTTCCTTCACGCTGAATGGCATTTTATATCCTTGAGATATTAGTCTGGTGGTTGGCAAAACCCAAAATCTAACAATTTCCTGCTACCTGCTATCAACTGCTCCAGGTTTCTGGGCTCCCTTTTTTTCCTTAACCAAACCTGTACTGTGGACCTGATGTAATTAAAATGGCACCACCCTCAGACCCTGCTCTGAGATGACAGATGCTCCTCGGATTTGCTTTTCTTTGTACAAACACATTGTTATAAAGGTGCTAAAGAGAAACTTTTTCTTGCCTAAATAGATTCTGGGTATAATTTAGGGGTAGAACAGCTGTTGTCTACTTTATCCTTGAGTTTGAAAAGGAAGGTATAATATTATTCCAAATTTTTTCCTATCTGTGGAAGTGAATTTGAACGAGAAGTCTTCTCTGTTTCCACTTTTTCAGTCTCATTGGTGGTGTGGTGAGAGAACATCTTCCTACAGGATTTCCCTGGTACATTCAGTTCTGTGGATGTAGTTAGGATTCGTGGTTAAATGGAGAGATGTCCTCTCTTTCTTTATGATTGCATTTTACCATTGGGAAAAGACAGTTACTGAGTTGGAGAATGCTATAATGGTGTTGTTTACTAGAGGAAACAGCCATCATCACAGCCACAGGCATCTCTATCCCTGTGTTGGTTTCAGAGAAATCTGGAAGGAAGGGATGTTCCACAGAATTTCTTGGGCTGAATCAACACCGTGTTTCAACATGCGATGTCAGCGTGGCTCTTGGGGCAGAGCCTGGGTTCTAAGCAGCATTGAGATCTCAAAGGCCCCAATCCAACAGATATTTAGAGCTCTCCTTAGGCTTTTATTTGCAATATCTCTGCTCTGACATTGCGAGGCACCTGTGAACGGAGCAGACTGCTAGACAGGGAAGTGTTGCTTGGACCTAGAGTGGCGCGTGGTTGAAAGCAGAACAGATTGGGAAATCTGAAAATTCCGAGGACCCGGGGAGCGTGTTCTCAGCAGAGCTTCTCACAGAATCTTCCACCACTCCCCCACGGCACCAGTTTATTAAAGAGACCTGAAAAAAAAATCCCTAGTTCTTGCCAGCCTGGGTGACTCCTATCAGAGCTATGACAGGTTTATTCCATTTGCAAGTCAGAACAAGTTTCTCCTCTCTCTTGAAGGTACACAATTATCAAGATCATCCTTATTGCTACACCCGTTACCATTGCCTATAATCTTTGGGTATTTGCACTTTCCTGGCACAGTCCTGATTGGCAAAACAAAGCTTGCATGTGTGATAAGTTTAGTGCAAGAGACTCTTCTCATTAGGACTGGATGCCATGAATCAGAATGATTAAGTGATTTGTCCAAAGCACAAAGCAGATTTAGCACTGCAGTCCTACTAGATCATGAATGTTACCAAATTCACAAATATTACCTAAAAATACTAAACCCTACTCTCATAAATATGATCTGATTCTATTTATACTGGGGGTCTCAAACCTTAACCATTTATTTCTTCCAAATAAAAAAAGGGCTCCTAGAAACTTGGAATTATGGTGGTTTGAATCTGCTTCGTGGCAAAAAGGTGTTGTTTGGCACCAGATCTAAAATTTTATGTTTCCCTCAGTTAATTGTCCTTGCTTTGGCCAACTGGGATGTGTCAGCGAGTGAGCTGCAGGTGGTAATGCCAGAGGACAGTTGTGAGAAACTCAGCAGAGATGAAGACAAATGGTCCAGCAAGAGGATGCAGCACTGGACCCTGGTGGCCTCAGTTCTGGTCCTTGCCCTTTGCACTGTCCCTGTGACTGGCAGGTGAGAGAGAGGCAGATCTTTGAATATGCCGGAAAGTTGATCAAGATGATCCTCTGAACTCTTGACTTCAAAGTCAGGTCCTTGGAGGAGATGCTCCTGTCAGGGGAGCACAGAAGTGACTGGCCCTCAGTGCTGATCCCTGGCGACCAAGAGGCTCTCACCCCTCCTGAACAGGGGCTGTCCAAGGGCCTGCAGCAGCTCCAGAGGTTTTCTGGGGAGTAGAGCTATCTCCACGGTGTGTGCTTGTGGGGAAGGAGAAAAGGCTGCCCATGGAGGTGGCTGATACCATCATGATTGGAAGGGCTTTACTTAGAGCTTCTGACACACAGAAGAGCCTGCTGTCAGCTGTCTGGAAGTGAGACAAGTGTAATTTTTGCACTACTCCTGCTCTGGAACTCCCCTGTAGCTGCAGGGGCAGACGGATATCGCCTTTTGCCATGGGGCCCAGGAAGATGCAAACAGATCTCACCTTTAATGCCTCAGTGCACAGCTGTGCTGCTGGCAGGAGGAAGTCTGAACAAGATGAAACTGCTCCACACCTTTAGTCCTCTTTGCTTTTCCAGTCATCTTAATCCTCTCCTACAGCTCAGCAGAAACTATATTCTCCAGGGAAATGAATTTCATGTGAATGCCCCTGAGCTTATGACAGCAGTAGGAATGCTGAGTCCCTTCCCTTTCTAAACAAGCCTCTTCAGCAGATTCACACGTTTCAATTTGCCTTCATGAGGCTACTTGGTGACAAGTGGCACCATAACCTTCTCTGAGGTTTCGCACCCGAAGTTTTATGCAAATTGCATGTAAAATTATTCTCATCACGAGTGACAACCAGGAGATAAGTCGTGCTTCAATGCCATTTTGTTGATAGATGTCCTGGGGCTCAGAGTGCCTGTTCCTAGCAGGGGTCCCCTGAGGCACACACCGAACCTGGAGAATCCCTAAAGGGGAGAGAATTCAGGAGCAATGGTGACTCATGAAACTTCCTGGGCTCCAGCTTACACTCTCAAAGTCCTCCTGCTGCAGCATCCAGCCCTTCCTTGTTCTCCACATCAGCATCAGTGTGACTCTGCCCAGAAATCAGCTGCCCTCACCCAGGCCATGGGGAAACCAACAGCAGTCACTCAGTTGGAAAAACTCTGTATGTGGCTGCTGTTGCAGGCAGAGATGGCCTCACTCCCAGAATGGGATGGTGGCCTGCCTGAATGGGCCATGCAGGAGAATCCCACACCTGCCTGCACCCCAGAGCTAACACAGCCAGGGCCACAACTGCCCAGGGGTGCCACGGTGTTGAAAACACACATGGACTTGGTCCTGTGCTATGGACTGAACACATCCTGCTCTGCACCGCTTGCACACGGTGCCAAATCCCACTTCCTCTGGTGCTCTTTCAGTATTAGCAAGTCAGGTCATATGTCTGATGGGTGCAGGGACAGGGAAGTCTGACCAGAGCCTTCAGCTCTGTGTACCTCCGGCTGGGGCCTGCTCTCTCTCTGGGAGGGCCCTATTCAAGTCTTTTCTTCCCTCCTTTTTTTTTTCTCCCTTAAGAGTAAGTTGTACCTACAAATCACCATCAGTAAGCATCCCCTGGGACTGCCTCTGTCTTTGCTTCCCTCAAGATCATCACTGTTTGTGTTGCCGTGCTGGAGAAGGAGGCTGAGGTGTCACCCAGACTGACCTTTGGGAATGAAGAGTGGTTGGTTGTGATTTATAGCCTGAGCCCTAAATAATAGGTCCTGAACCTGTGCTTCACTGGTGCCTGGTGGGTTACACTGAGAGATCTGTTCAGGCTACTTTCGCCTTGTCTTTTCATCCCAGCTCTGGTGTAGGTTTCACATCGCTCCATGTAGCTGTGCCAGTAAGGGAAGCTGGAGGGCTTGAAGAGCTGAGGAAGGTTGGCTTCTCCAGTTCCTGTTACAGAGGCAGTAACTTCTGCAAGGGGTGAGGGAACAGGCAACATCTACAGCCACTGCTCAAAGCCAGGGTGTCAGGCCATGGACAGAGGAGGAAGTGGCTGTGTCAGCTCCCCAGGTATTTGGGGACCTCTTCTCTGGTACCACCAGAAAAGCCACAGGCATTTCTCGTACTCTACCCTAAGAACAACTGGACTGTTTACACCACCTTTGTCTGGAATGGGTTTACATGCCGTGCATTCAAACCTTAGTTTGCTTTGTCCCAACCTCCCTGTGCAGGCAATCCCTAAGTAACCATGTTGCCCAAAATTACTTGCCCACTTGAATTTGGATAAGTACATGCTTTCCCAGCTGGTTCATTGTTCTGCTGCTAAATATTGCTCAGATATCCTAGCCATGCCAAGCCTGATTTTTATCTGTGGATTCTGCAAGGCAAGCTGTGGAATGCAAATTATTCCAGTGTATTTGCAGGTCTGTGCTGAGGAGGAGATCCCTGGAGCTCAATCCTTCTGTTTCCCAGTGAGTCATCATTGTTGTGTAGGTTGTATTGCCCCACCACTTTGAGATATGAAACCTGGGGTTTTGCAGGTCACTTGTCTTTTGTAAAAGGACACAGGCTCCCAAAATCTCTGTGTGTGTCTAGCAGGAAACCAGCATTCCAGTGGTGATCACATTGCTACTTGTATGCAAACCTTTCTTCCAAAATCTCACCCAAAATCTATCTCTAGGCAAAGGCGGTGTCCCCTCGAGGCTTCAGAGTGCTCAAGTGCTTAAGGAAGGAACTCTGACTGCAGACTGTGACTGTCAGCATAACAAAGTCTAAGGAAAGGCAGGCAGCTTTCTGCAGGCTCTTGCAGGCTTTTTATCTCAGGTAAGCTGTATAAACCTTTGCTTTCACTTAATAATCCCAACAACCACAAAAAGAGGTGGGGGAATCATTTGATAATTATATGTTCATTTGATAGAGTGCACATAAATGACTGCAAATGCTTCCAGATTTTATTAACTCTTGAAATTACATTCCACTTGCTCTGAGTAGGTGTCCTTTCTGTTCTTCTGCTGAACAAAGCAGACAACTTTATCAGCTGCCTCAGTGAGAGATTTCCTGTCTTCCTGACATGGAACAAGCCAAGAACAGGTTAAAAATCTTCCCCCACACAGTACTGCTTCCCAAACAGCCAGCTATCTCTCCGCAGTCAGGCTGGGTGGATTAGCTGCTGTGCCAGGAAAGAATGATGATCCTCCTGCACCCACTCGCCCGTGGGGAGGGCTGACCCAGAAGGGAGCTGTGAGAGGGTAGGGAGTGCTGGGTGAGAGGAGGCACTTCTGCCTCAGGAGCAAATTAGAGCATGTTTGATCAGTGGATGGATTTGGGGCATCCCCAAAAAGCTCGGCCCTGCATGAGAAGTCTTATGGATTAAATGAAAGTCTGGATCCAGGGATCCGAATGCTTATGGCTGCCTCAAGCTTGCTTTGAGTTTACTCTGAGCTGAGACTGCCACAGTGATGTCCAGGCCTATTTTGTCACAGGCTTGGGTTTTTGCAAGGAAACCCCCAAGTTTCCTCTGTTTGTTCATGCTTTATCCAACCTGCCCTCTCCGTGGCTGCTGCAGTGGGGAATGGTGTGAACACCTGGCCCTGGTGAGGCACAGAAGGGCACGTGTGGTGCCCAGCAGTGACCTGGCAGGGCAGTGGACACAGGTTTTGTGTTTGCCACTGCTGATCCTGTGCAGAGAGCGAGGGGTTTTCAGACTGTTCTGGAGATCCAAACCAGGTGATTTAGATGATTTCAGCAGAATGCAGGCCAGGATATGACTTGAGGTACCTTTCCTTGTATTCACAACTTGCTTTTAAAATATGTTGGCAATAAACAGCACAATGTTGCTCACTTGAGCAAATGCAAGAATACAGACTCTTCTCTATTTTTGTGCTCTATTTGACAGTGGTTTCCGACTGACTTCCAGCAAGGCAATAGTCAACCTGACTAGTATTTGTCACCTCCTATGAGCTAAATATAATTTGGATTTTATTTACCTCATAGTATTTCTTTAACAAGGTGTGTAACTCACTCTCTGATGTGAGTTTTTCCTGGAAAAAGAGCTCCCCACATTGCTGTCCTTACGCAAAATAAATAAAATCTTTCTGTCTTCTTGCCACATTTAGATCTATATATATCCGTGGTACACAGAGGAGATATCAGCTTGGGAATTGGCACGCTGAGGGTAAATAAATGAATTTACAGTAAAGCCTGGTTATTGTTTTTAAAGACCTATTGAAAGGAGAAGACTGTTCTTAATTTTCTCTCATAATCTCATTTCAAGATGTTTAGCTTATAAAGTTCTGTCAGAACACGGGGCCTGGACTTTTTATCTTCGCTCTCCAGTTGAAAACCTGGAGGATACTCTGGTTTTTCACTCCTGGCTGTGGTCACGAGGAGAAGCCCTAGGCACTGCGGGACAGGATCCTGTGGGCCTCGCCGCACCAATTCCTTGTCCAGAAGTGAAAAGGGCTGCTAGTCCTGCCTTGTTTGCTTTGCACACCACACCCCTGCTTACTGCCTGCGATCTAAATTACAGAGGCGGCCAGACTTGCTTCCTGCTCTAAACAATAGCCCTGGCTGACACATCCCCTCGTCATGGGAACGACCCGGTGGGTTGGATGGGCCCCACGGCTGGGGCTGTGGGCACTGGTGGTCCCTGCAGGAGAGGCACCACCTGCAGCCCAGACAGGATGGAGAAAAACATAGGGGGCTGGGGAGAGATGTAGGAGCTGCTGGTAGTGTGCTCTGGAAAGAAACTGTGTTATGGAGGATGTTCATTAGGGGAAGTGTGTCTGGAAATATGGGGAAAACTTCCTGAAAAGAACAAGTGTGAACAGGATCATCAAAGGCTTATGAATTTAGTAGGAATTCCTATGGGGAAGATAGCTTGTACGTGTCCAAGTGTCTCAAAGTCTGAGTCATGTGTTTCTCTATAAGAAAGATGATGCGATTTTGTTGCAAAAATTACTTTCATTACGTAGCTTTTATTTGAAGGGTCCTACGTGGGAATATAAATTCTAATTTCCTCAGTTTGTTTTACCTCTTCTAGGAAATGCATGCAACGATCAGAGCTGATGTTACTCATGTTTAATAGCACTATTGGGAAGAGTTGTGCTGCGTAGGAGTCCCTCTGCAAACAGAGGATGCATAGAAAATATCCCAGGTACTTCTCAGGAACCATGCTGGATCACTGCCAAAACGTCACGGAGGACGTGGCACACAAACCCAGCACTTCCAGGTACAAACCCTGTCGTGTTCACACTGCCTGCCTAACCAAAGCCAGCACAAGCTGCTGTGGGCACATTGCTCTCCTCTGAACACCTGGCTACCCGTGCCCAAACCTTCTGATTCTGGTCTGTGATGGCAAGTCTAGTGACAGGGTCTGTGGTCTTGGGATGTGTAACAGCTTCCAAAATAGGAATTGCCTTCCTCTTGTTTGAAACGGAGAATGTCAGAGTGCGTGTGCAGGGCCACTGCTGCTTCCCCGTGTTTACCCTGGTGAGGTGCTGCTGGTCCAGTTGTTTATGCTGAACTGGCCAAGAAGTGAATAGTGCAGCAAAGGGGTGGTGAGTCAGGCTCACAATTAAGTGCAGGAAAACAAGCTGTGTGTGCAAAGTGATCTGGGCACTGGAGCTGGAAAATCTGTCCGACTCCTCATGCTGTTGGTTTGAGGAGACTTGTGTTATGAAAGCGTTCCCGGGCCATTATTAAGAATTACTTTTCAGGGGATGCTGGCATGTTGGAAAACATTGCATTTACTTCTATTTTAATGTTCTTTTGTTCTCCATTCTGACTCTGAATAATACTTTTCCCTGTGAGCTGGAATTACAGTAGCTGGAACCAGGGTATGGATTCCAAAATAATCTGGTATCCTAGAGATCTACCTCACTGATAGCAGTTAGAGATCATTTTCCCTATCTCTACCCACAGTTTCTCAGGGAATACTGGGCATACCTTGTGAAGGCTCTCTCTCCCTGTTTTCATCCTTGCTTTGGGATCAGATGACATCTGGCTCCATTGCTTTGTGAGCCTTTGGATAATTTACTGTTTCCATTTCTCTTCCAGCATGATCTATACAATCCTCCCCTGAGACATTTTAATGGCTGGAATGAACTCCCCCATCTCCTCTAGAGAAGACTGAGGCAGATGATTAACTGTAGCCAAATCTGCCCCTTTTTCTCTCTAAATTATCCCTTACGCTCTCCTCCTTCCTTCCCTTGGTTTTAACGAACAACCTCATGAAACATCTGACTTCTTGTTTTTTCTAGGGAAAAATTTTAAACAAAACCACATTCAGACACACAGACATACACACACAAGGCAGACAATGAATGCTCACAGACAACCAGCAGCGTGCTCACAGAGGCAGGCTTATATACAGATACAATGACGTAAATCAACACCCAGAAGCATTTATTAAATTACCCAGATATATACACAGAGGGACAGGCAGATGGGTTAAGGCTGTGTTTTTATTGGTGGATAAATGAAAACATCACTTTAATGCCCACAGGAGAGTATTTTGGAAAAGCAGTGGCAGCAGCAGCAGCAGCCCCAGATATTAAAGGTGATAATATCTCTTTATTCACTCTTGCAGACTAATTGGCTTGTCCTAGGAAAGGTCAACTACTGCTGCATAACAAGTGCGAATCCATACACATTCATAATAAAAAATCAGTGTGAAAGCAGCAGAGCAGTCATTCCCAAAATCCACCCCTGTTCCTAGGCATGGAATGGTTCCTGGAACTTGCATCCCTAAACTCCCACTTTTGATTGCTCTGGACAGCCCTGTCTTCCTTTTCTCTTGCTCAAAGACAGGACAGCAAACTGAATTCCCTGTGTACAATCACGGGAAGAATTATTCCCAGAACCGAGCTACACAGCTCTTAATGTATTCAACAGGCCTTTTTCTTGAATGCCCTTCGTCCTCAGAGTATGGAGCACTAGGAAATACTGTAGTTCATTAAAACCTGGGGCTTAGTTATCCCCACACCCAATTAAGGAGGCATTTTAGCCATAGATGTAAGTTGACTGAGAAACTGCGTGAATTAAGTGGCCAAATGTCTGTCTTTTCCAGCCCACATGCAGGTTTTCCATTAAAAACTACGGGTAAGCTAAGTGTAGTTTCCTTAGATGCCCTTGAACCATGGGACTCACCTGTATCTTCAATATGGTTATAGGGAGGTATAAGTTACATAGTATGGGGCCTCTAAACAGGACAACCCAGCCCCATCACCCCTACTTACATCTTCCTACCCAGTGCCCCGGTCCTGCTAGCTTCTCCCAACATTTTCTTAGTTTTAATTTCACTGATTAAATCTGACTAGTGTTTAGGACTGTAATGCTCTTCTTTGCTCTTGGCTGCAGGACAAACAAGAGGCCAAACCCCGTCTGCCTGCACTCACAAACAAGATCTGGAACACACAGAATGCCTTTATTCTCCTGCTGTTGATAATGATAACCCAGCCCCACTCCACACTGCCCACATTACATCCACTCCCTTTCCTCCCATCACCTGTGTGGCTGTGGTAAACAGATGTAAACTGATACCTGCCTTGGTGCAATTTGCTGATGGAGTTAACCAATTCACAAGATGTTTTGCAGTAACAACTGTACCATCCCTAATGCTCTCAAGGCCTTACTAGAGCTGGTGCTGGATAGCTGGTGTTTTCCTACGTCTCATTCTGCATTTGTGTCTTAAAGCTTTCTGTAGCATTAGTGAAGAGCTTAATCCAAATGTACCCTTTTCAGCTTATCTTTTTCATGTTCTGAAAAAATAGCCTTATATACTGGAAGAAATTTATCTCTCATAGAAAACACCTCCATTTTGCACTATTGTAATAGCTCAGAAACTGAATGTGATGGTCAGCTGCAGCCTTGGGCACTATCAAAATTACAGGCATGATTTTTTTTCTTTATTTATGCCTTTTTTTTTGGTTATGATGTGTGATGCGTTTCTTCTAGGTATATGGTACACTCTGTCCATTACTGACCATATGTTCTTTTCAGAGAATTCTCTGGATTTGTCATCTCCTTTCTCTGTTGCATGTCAACTGGGGACTGTCCTAAGGAAGTGACTGCCATTTCTTTATTTTCTGTTTCCATTTGGATTGTGAGGCCTCCAAGGACATTATACTTTCAAGAAATAACCTGTGCTCAACCGACAGGCAGGTACAAATTCCAAGGTATGTAATTACCAAAGTGTTCCTGTAGCTGTATCTGTGAATCTATAACCATGAAAGATAACCACATTAAATTGATGCACCACGCTGTCCCTTGTATTTGTTTTCTTAGACGTCTTAGGCCAAGGTCTGTGTTAGATATATTTACAAGGTTCTTAGCACAATAAAGCGCCCAGCACTGGATGAGGTGCATTATCATCAGATGGGAGTTTATACTTCACTTTACAACCCAGCTCATGTTAAGGTAAGGAAAGGACTGTGGACAAGAGGGAGAGTTTCAGCTGCCTTTTGTGTAACATCGCTTTGAAGTGACTGGTACACAGGAATTTCATAATAAAAACAGTAATTAAGGACGTTGTTTTATCCTCTCTTTCTATGACACCTCTTCACCAGAGAACCTGTGACACTAATCCTGCTAATACTTGATGCTTTTTCTCTAGTCTGCTTTTTTTTCTTTAAAAAAATAATCCAAGTCTTTCAGCATTTCATCCACTGCTAATTTCACTTCCCCATTGTGTTGGTTCAGTGAGCAAAGATATACTTCCCTAATCTGAGGACTACTTTTTTCTTTCTTAGTTTTTCTTCCTCTGTTTTGGGGGAAACTTCATCTTATTGTGACAAGCTCAGAGCTCTGCATCATACCCCATTTCCCTCTGACTTTTTATGCTTGGTTGTGCTACAGTGATGTTTTATATGTAAGAGCTAATAGAGCATTTCAAATTGATGAGCACTGGCGACTTGGAATGACTGGTAGGATGTGACCTATTGATGAAATAGGAAATATTAGCTGGAGGTGGAAACAATAATGCAGACAGTGTAATGGAAATGGTGACTTTTCATTGCGTCCTGCCAAATGATAATTTTTTATATACAACTTGATGGCAGAAAGCACGAAAGGAAACGGAGATGGCAGCCTGATGAGAGGTCACCTTTTTCCAGGTTTTTTTCCAAGCCTGGGCATGTGGGTGGCCCTGGAAGAAGGCCATAGGCAAGAAGGTTAGGACTGCTGTAACTTAGGAGGATGAAGGTGGGGGATACCTCAGCTGCACTGTCTGATTGGGAGCAGCAAAGCAAAGAAGAAATTTCAGACTCTTTCCTCTCTGTATCTTCCGCTTATTTATTTCCTACTGACTAATTGGTTTATTTTAGTTGCCTTTTTGTTTCTATTCGTCCAATTCAGGTTTAGACCTGAGATTATAAGAGTTGAGACTTCCTCTTTCCACTTAAGTAAATCCCTTCACCACAAAAACTCTGTTAATGCTGCTTCTGTTCAGACACATTTAACCTACTTTGAATAGTGCTTCATCCTACTAAATCAGATCTGGGAAAAGTCAGACTGGAGTGCTGCTCAGATCAGCAGATGGCAGGCTCCTTCTAGCAATTGGTACCACCAGCTTCATCCTACATCCCCCTACATCAGAGCATCTGATGATGACAGGCAGAAAAAAAAGTATTTCTGCATCAGGCACTCAAGAGTGTGCATTATGTCAGTGAGGAATCAAAGATATATTTGTCCCCAGGGTCTGCACAGCTCGCAGTCAGCCCTGTGCTGTAATGTGCATCATCTAGGAAAGCAAGAACCCAGTGACTGAGTAATTTGGAGAAGAGTAGAAATCTGAATGCCAGAGATGTCAGAGAATTACCAGTTCACATCAGAGTCTGATTTCCCACTTACTACTCCTCTGTGAGGTGTCTTTCAAAATTACTGTTAGTCTCAGGAGTGGGTGATGAGAAATTTGGGGAAAAGAAAGGGCTGCATGCAAATCCAATCTTTATTTTATGTGCCTGTAATCAATGGTGCCCTAATCAAGCCCTTCCTTTCCTAGGGGTGGCTACTTCTTGCAGGGTGGGTTTCTTTAATTCTTATCTGTTTAGGTTTAAATGTCCGACACCCCTTTTGGGAAACAATTCAGTTGCCTAAAGTTTTATGACTTACCGAATCCTCTTAACATCATCATGCTAATTAATTTAAACACACTTCAAATGCAGGACTTCTAGCATTACTGATACAGCATCTCTTTTATGTTTTAGGTGTTTGCTTGAATGTGTTGTATTCCCCGGTTTCACTAAAGAGTGGTTTAAAAGTATTTTTTAACAATACAGCATTGTTATGAAAATGAGCTGACTAGTGAGTCTGATAGCAGGAATTTGCTCTGAGTCAACAGTGGCAATTTGCAAGCATTGACTAATGAATTCCATAATCCAGGCAGCACCTCTGTGAATAAGGGAAGAAAGCTCCATTATCTCTAATATGCATCGAGGATTCAAACATGAGAGGAACAGCTGCTGTGTAAGAGTCTAAATGGATATTGAATACAATTTGGGGATTCCTGGTCCTTGCTGCTCTGTTTGGGAAAACTGCATCTCACCTCTCTGAATAGACAGCTCCCGGGGATGTGTTAAGCAGACAAGGGAAGTGTTGGATGGGTTTTTTTTGTTACAGAAAACATGACTGTGGTAGGCCCTTACAGCCTCTGACAGAATTTCAGTGAGAGACAGTAAAAGGAGATTTATCTTTTCTTCCGTCTTTGATTGACTGGGGAAAGAGTTTGGCAAGTCATGTGTTAGTGTTGTAACACTGTAAAATGAATCAGGGGTATTTAATAGGTGTAGTGAGCAGTTATTATTCCTTTTTCTTGCTTTCTCTTTTAAAGCATACTACAAATCCTGCAAAGCCCATTTGAGAACAGTGGTCAGCACATCCCCTGTTGAGGCATCTAAGTGTCTGTATCTGGCCCTTGCCACAACTGCTCCATTAGTTCCCTCATAACTTGTCAGGTATCCACTGCATGATTTTACTCTCAGACAAGGTGACTTTAGTCAATGTTTTTTTTCCTGCATAGGTTTTGGCGTTTCAAGTGTTTTCTCATGGGTTTTCCAAGGCCCCCACTGCTATGAAATCTGTGTTAGTGGCACTGAACACTTGACACGAATTGCTGCTTTCTTTTCCTTCAGAATATCACATTTGTTTTGTTATAAGACATGGTTATAGGTGGGTGTTACTAAGCTTAAGAAAGTCAGGACAGCGCTTCTCCTTTTGCACCTAGAAATGACCTCTGCAGAACACCTGATGGAACTGAGTGCAGATCTACAAGAGACCAAATGTTGGAAATGTGTAAAAAGAGGGTTTTTTTCTTAAGACTGGAATCCCAGGTATTTGCAAATGATTGTGTAAATGAACTTTCCTGATTTTATAGGCACACAACTGAGCAAATGAATATTCTGAATAATATATGTCACAACTGAATTAATTTTGAAAAAGGGAAAAAAACATCTGTTGCTCACCCAGAGGTCTATCTGCTTTAAATTGGCAGGTTTACCTACAGTGGATATATCCATGGTGGGTATATCCCAGGTTTCCAGGCTACAGTGTCTTTCAGAAGTGATGCCTCTATTTACAAAGCCTATTATGAAATGGTGGTGAATAATAAAAAGAGGGCAAGATAGAAAGAAGTACAAATGAAAGGGCAGAGTTCAGGAGTGGGCAGAGTCCAGGAGTAGGATACAGAACTGGCAGGTGGCTCTGAATTGCCTTTCTGCCAATGACGTCTCTTCTGGAGAAAACATCTTTACCTCTGCCCACTTCCCTGCCAGTCCTAGTCTTCTTTTAGTCCAATTGCACTGATATTTCTGCAGAGTAGAACAAATCTCTCTCTATGTCCTTCCATCTAAAAATTTGACCTGTACTTAGTGGCCCTGACTTAAAGGAGTTTCAACTTGGTAGTAATATAATAAATAAACCATTCAATTTCCATTTCCAAAGGTTGTGTTTTCCTTCTAGCAGAGAAATGAAGTATTTAATAGAAAACCTCACAAATTCTTGAATTATTCAAAACCGATATCATGCCCAGAAGCACCTTGTGAGTAGCTAGAGCTACGTTTTCACTGATGTGCTTTTTATTATGAATTATTTCCTCAGAGTTTATTATATGAATGAATGACTATGCCTCATATTCACAATAAATTTCTGGTTGGATTTGTTCATTTAGGGGAGAGAAAGAAAACATGCAGCAATTCCCCAAACACCACCTTGAAATACTGCCAAGCATGTATACCTGAGATGTCTATTGTGCTGCATGGAGCCAGAAGAGGAAGTCTGGAAGAACAAAAGAGCCAGGATTGCAACTGATCTGACTTGTGTTTGTTATAATTGATAAGAGAGATGAGTAAGGGTGTTAATTTTAACGTGTTCAGCCCTGGGTCACATCCTGGCTATTTATTGCAGG